>ML281461.1:0-12267 GCA_005239495.1 Nicotiana undulata
AGAAAACACTTTTCTTTAAAAATTCATTTCTCGGGCTTGGGACCTCGGAATTCGATTCCGGGCTTATTCCCAAGTCCCATATTTTCCTACGAACCCTCCGGGACCGTCGAATCACGGGTCCGGGTCTGTTTATCAGAAATGTTGACCAAAGTCAACTATATTCATTTATTAATTATCAAAACTCATTCTTTTGTCAGTTTTTCACATATAAGCTTCCCGGCTACACGCCCGGGCTGCGCACGCATATCGAGGTGAGGCTAACGGAGGCTCTCGGAACACGGATATAGCTTAAATTATGTAAGATGACCTTTTGGGTCATCACAAAACACGACTCTCAGACCCCATATGGCTACATCGTGGATGCTACTAAATGAGAAGGAAGGATCCTCAATTTATAGAAGTCCAAACCTTTTCCTACAAGAAAAAGGATTAGCCAAACATGAAGAATTATAATTTCCTTCTACAAAAAGGAAAACCCAATTATGGTAAATATTGTTGAGTTGTCCCACATTAGAGAGATTTGAGGTCCTTGGTCTTCTTATATGGTCTTGGGAAATCCTCACCTCATGAGCTAGCTTTTGGGGTTGATTTAGGCCCAATATCCATATCATGGTATCAAAGTCAGGCCCATCCCAATTATTGTTACCAATGTTGGTCCCCCATTTATATTGTCCACGCTCCAGTTTGCAGGCTTGGGCGTGAGGGGGGTGTTGAATTTTCCCACATCGAAGGGAATTGAGGTCCTTGATCTTCTTATATGGTCTTGGAAAACCCTCACATCATAAGCTAGCTTTTGGGGTTGAGTTAGGCCCAAGGTCCATTTATCATGGTATTATAGCCTTGGTTATTTATCCTAGTTGTTACGAAATGGAGGCGAATATGAGCAAGATGGTATGTTTAAATTGGAGAAATTATAATGCTTAGAAAAGCAAGATGAAAGATTTGTTATTCGTGAAGAAGATGCATCTACCCGTTTTTGCAGCTCATAAACTCGAGAGTATATCTGATAAAGATTGAGATTTCGAGCACCAACAATTATGTGGATATATACGAAAATGGGTTGAAGATGATGTTCGCAACCATATTGTTAACGAGACACATGCGAGATCATTGTGGGAAAAGCTAGAGACACTTTATGCTTCAAAACTGGGAACAACAAGTTGTTCCTGCTAAAGCAATTGATGACCTTTAAATACAATGAAGGCAGCCCTATCCTTGATCACATAAATGATTTTCAGGGCATCCTTGATCAGTTGTCTGGAATGGGAGTTAATTTTGATGATGAGATACAAGGACTTTGGCTTCTTAATACTCTACCAGACTCTTGGGGAACTCTTCGTATTTCTTTAACCAATTCAGCTCCTGGAGGTAAGGTGGCCATGGAATATGCCAAGAGTGGTGTGTTGAACGAGGAAGTAAAGAGAAAATCTCAGGGTTCGTCCTCAAAAGCAGATATCTTGGTTACAGAAGACCGGGGGAGAGATAGAACAAGATGCTCGAGGAATAGAGGTAAAAGTAGAAGTAAGTCAAGGTCAAAATACCATAATATTACATGCAACCATTGTGGCAAGAAAAGACACATCAAAAGATTTTTCCATAATTGGTTGTAAGACATTAGAGAAGGAAAGAAAGTTGAAAATAACGAGAACAATGTTGTTGCTATTGTTCGAGATGACCTTCTTTTTGGTTATGATGAAAATGTCATCAATTTGGTATCCCATGAAGCGAGCTGGATAGTAGATTCTGGAGCTACCTCACATGTCACACCAAGAAAAGATTTTTTCTCATGTTATACTCCTATTGGTTATAGAGTATTAAAGATGGGCAATGCCAGTAAAGTTAAGGTGTTTGGTGTTGGCACAGTTTGTTTTAAAGCTAATAATGGTTCAACGTTAGTTTTTCAAGATGTCAAGCATGCTCCAGACTTTCCTTTCAATTTGATCTCCGTAGGAAGATTAGACGATAAAGGTTACCATAATGCCCTCTTTAATGGACAATGGAAGCTCACCAAGGGATCGTTAGTAGTGGATAGAGGAGTCAAGTCTAGTCATTTATATGTGACACAAGGCTCTATTCTTAATGACTCCATAAATCTGGTGAAAAGTGACACTTTATCATAATTGTGGAAAAGAAAATTGAGTCATATATGTGAGAGGGGGATTACGTGTTTGGATAAGAAAAATTTGTTTTCTAGAGTGAAACAAGCAAAGATGAAATGGTATATCCATTATTTAGCTGGCAAACAGAAAAGAGTTTCCTTTCATAGCCATCCTCCCTCAAGAAAGCCTGATTTATTAGAGTACACTCTGAATTTGCGTGGTCCTTTTAAAGTAAAGTCAAAAGGTGGTGCACTTTACTTTGTGACCTTCATTGATGATCATTCTCGTAAGCTCTGGGTGTATCCTTTGAAATCTAAAGACCAAGCACTTGGCGTGTTTAAGGAATTTCAGGCCTTAGTTGAGAGACAGATGGGGAAGAAATTAAAATGTATTCGCACTGACAATGGTGGTGAATATTGTGGCCCCTTTGGTAACTATTGCAAGGAACAAAGAATCCATCATCAAAAAACTCATCCCAAGACGCCTCAATTGAATGGTTTGGCAGAGAGGAAGAGCAGAACTCTAGTTGAGAGAGTTAGATGCTTGCTTTCAGAAGCTAAACTTCCAAATACATTTTGGGCGAAAGCACTTAACATTGTTGCCTATGTTATCAATTTGTCTCCTGATGTTTCTTTGGGTGGTGATGTCCCAGACAGAGTTTGGTTTGCCAAAGATGATTCTTATGATCACCTGAGAGTTTTTGGGTGTAAAGCTTGTGTGCATGTTCCTAAAGATGAGAGATCAAAACTGGATGTCAAAACTAAGCAGTGCATCTTTATCGGTTATGGTCAAGATGAGTTTGGATATCGTTTTTACGGTCTAGTTGACAGTAAACTTATTAGAAGTCGTGATGCAATATTCTTTGAAGATCGGACTATTGAATATATTGACAAAGCTGAGAAGATAGATTCACAGAGTAATGAGAGCTTAGTTGATATTGATCCAGTTTCTATTGCTAAGGCACCTATTGCACATGAAGGAACCCAAGACAATAATGAAGATAGTGATCAAGATCAAAATGATCATCGTGGTGTAGATGTTATGGATGCTCCAGTTGATGAAGTTCTCGTTGATCAGCAACCAATTCTTGCTCAGGTAACTACTTCGAATGCTTCTGAAACCTCGCTTAGAAGATCTACAAGGGAGAAGCAAAAATCCATGCGCTATCCTCATGATGAGTATGTACTTTTGACTGAAATGGGAGAACCTGAGAATTATGATGAAGCCATGCAAGATACTCACAAAGATCAGTGGATCGAAGCCATGGAAGATGAGATGAAGTCACTCCATGAGAATGACACATATGAGTTAGTGAAATTGCCAAATGGTAAGAGAGCTTTATCTAACAAATGGATATTCAGAATAAAGCAAGATAACCATACCTCTGTGTCTAGATACAAGGCGAGGTTAGTTGTTAAAGGTTTTTTCCAGAAGAAGGGAGTTGACTTTGATGAAATTTTCTCTCCTATTGTGAAGATGTCTTCTATTCGTGTAGTTCTAGGCGTAGCCGCGAGTCTAGATTTAGAGGTTGACCAGATGAAGGTCAAGACTGCCTTTCTTCATGGTGAGTTAGATGAGGATATTTATATGGAGCAGCCTGAGGATTTCGTAGTTAAGCTTGCAGATAAGCATGCGTTTTGCAGAAAATTGGCAAGCATGAAGCCTGTCAATAGTTACTCTACTTGAAGACACATTTGGCCCCTTGGCTGGAGGGGGAGATTGTTGGGAACATGCCCATGTTGTCCAGCCAAAGGCCTAATGGCCTAATCCTATTCTCTTTTGGTTTCCATTCCTATTTGGAATTGGATTCGGTATTTATTCTTATTTTGAGTGGGTCTTGGCTTTAAGAGAAAGCACCACTCATGATCTATAAATAGGACAACCTTGGAGAATTATTCTATGCTTATTGGTACAAGTCTTTGACATACTTAAGCACATAAAAGTGGTTTTTGAGAGAGCTTTCATCAATAGAGAAGAGAGGAGAAGTATTTGTTTTTGCTACAGATTTTTATTCCGACTAGCCAACTTCAAATAACATTTTTTGATTCGTTAACCGTTAGATCGGGATGAAATTTTTACTGAGTGTTAGTAACATCTTGGTCTTTGATTTGAATGGTGGAAATAGGATTTGGAGGTCCGTAGAATCTGATTTAGAGCCTCGAACAACAACTTCGTTTTTGTAGATTCTCCTCTTTCTTCAATTGATTTGTTGTTGCTCTTGTTTCTCCGTGTTTGACACTTGTTTTGTAGACAATTTGGAGAACTTTTGTAACTTTCTTATTGTTATAGTTGATTTTTTTGAATCTTTGTGATCCCGTGGTTTTTACCTTCGATTTGAAGGATTTCCCACGTTAAAATTTGGCGTTCTTTATCTTCTTTATTTTCGGGTTTGCCTCTTCTTCGACATAACAAGTGGTATCATATCGAGGTGCAAGACAGGTTCATCTTGGCGGGTTCAGTTCTAGCCGCAACCTAATTGACGATTATCATGATTTTGTCTGAGAAATTTGACCGGAGTACTACTCACGTTGAGACAAACTTTGTGGTGGAGATTTGGAGATGTGACCTGTTGAAGGCTATGTGAAAAAGGTGGATCAAATTTATTCTATCAGAAAATTCAGGCCAAGGGGGAGAATTGTTAGGTGTTTGTCCAGATTTTCTTACCATAATTGGTTGTCATATCTCATGAAGAAAAGGACAACATATTTACCATAATTGAATTTTGTTTTTCCTAGAAGGAAAATATAATTCTTCCATGTTTGGCTAGTCCTTTTTCTTGTAGGAAAAGGTTTGGACTTATATAAATTGAGGATCCTTCCTTCTCATTCAGTAGCATCCACAATGTAGCCGTAAGGGGTTTGAGAGTCGTGTTTAGGGGGAGAACTGTGCGGGACAAGTGTAGTGTGTCACTTGTGTTTGCCTCTTCATGAGGTTGTCTCTCGATATTTTGTACTCTCTTTTATTATAGTGGATTGGTCATCTCCGCCGTGGATGTAAGTCAATTGACCGAACCACGTTGAATGTTTGTGTCTTTTTTGGTAAATTTCTCTTTTGTTGTTGGATTTATCGTCGCTCAAGGTTTTCTTTGCTAGCTTTCGCATGACACCTGATTTTTCCGGTCCTAACAAATATATTTTCCTTTCCTTCAAGAAATAGGAGAATGAAAATCAGGACAACTCCTAACAACTCTTTCTTAGATTAAATAAAGTAAAACATAGCACAAAGAGGCTACAGTTGACTGCCTCATTGTACT
The DNA here is from genome assembly GCA_005239495.1 of Nicotiana undulata. Classification (NCBI taxonomy): domain Eukaryota; kingdom Viridiplantae; phylum Streptophyta; class Magnoliopsida; order Solanales; family Solanaceae; genus Nicotiana; species Nicotiana undulata. The sequence continues at coordinate 5,353 of ML281461.1, forward strand.
CGACGTTACTCAGTTGGTGAATAAGGTCTTAGTCTATATGGACAGTTTAAACTAATCATTAATAAGCTTATATTCAAAGGAAGACTAGTTGAAATTCATGTCCATCTCAATCTCAAAGCAATGTGAGTTTATCTTGAAGAAATAAGCAGCCTTAAAAAATAATAAGTTGTCAGAATGGTTCAAATGAAACCAAATTCCATCTTTTCTTAATGACCATTACAAGTTCGTAGGTCAACGAACGGAGAATAGTTTATATATGTCACGTTTGGAAATTGGCTTTCTGCATCAGAATTGATGAATGTCCGTGGCGTAGAAGGTGCTGTTCTTCACTCATTCTAAAGCTTGAGAAACAAACTTAAAAATATTAGTACTATAATAACAAAAATGAATGAAAAGACGTAAACCCCTAGTGCAATATCATTTAATGTTCCTCCTAATCTTGTTATTAATCAATAACAGATGATTAAATTGTATTACTCAAGGAGTGGGGAGTGAAATGCCACTGCGAACGACTGCATGAATTGAAAGTCACTTATTGTGACAGACGACCGAGAAAGAAAAGCTCTGCATTCGAACATTGGTTGATCTTAGCTTAGTATACTAGTTGTTGCTTCATTTCATATGGTGATAACGCTTTACAATAGTTGCAGACAGTTGCTTCTAGAGTCGAAATTTGACCTTTATGTTGAATAAATAGTAAACCAGCGAATCTTTATTACTTCGTTACCTTGCCTGAAGCATAAAAGTTTACATAAACAATGAAGTATTCTACCACACTATCACCATAACAACGGGTTGAATCCGAAATGATAAAAAAAATTACATCATCTTCAGTTGAATAGCTGTAAAATTACAAGTGATTTTTTTCCCGAAACAGAGATAATCGTTCACGTATCGCGGACTTGAATGTTGAGTCTTCTGAGCCAAATAGAATGAAGAATCATATGAAAAACATCATATCTTTTAGGAGGGAAATTGACCTCAAAATGCCTCCTTACTTGAATTCCTCTCTTCTGCATTTTAATGTACTGTTTTTGAGATATTGCCATCAAAATCTTCTTCAAATTAGGTATATCATTTGAAGTCATTTCAACAGCAAAACTTTTCCAGTTCAAAACATCACTAAATGGTGCAATATAATGATCTTTTAATAGTACAGGAACACATCCCATGTAAAATGCCTCAACCATTCTTGGACTAGCCACTTCCCATCCACTAGGACAAATACAAAACTTACTCTTTCTAATCATACCATAATATGAAACATTCTTAGGAAGATACTCATGAATTTGCACTTCTTGATCATCATTTTCCCCCCATTGTTCCATTAACACTTGCCTTATGTAGCCATGAATACCTCCCGCGTAAAACACTAAAATAGAACGTTGGGACGGAGATGGACCTCCAATTAAACCTTTCATTGTACCCTGAGGGAGATAGATTTCTGGCAATGTTACATCCTTTGACGGATTAAATCTCTCAGAAGTGTTCGCGTTACATAGTACTCTAATCGAGTTCTTGTACAAGTATGGAACCGCGGTAGAAATTTCAGGAGCCTGCAATATAGCTATTACTTAGAAAAAAGACTTAAAGATGTAATATACATTAACTTATATAGAACAACAACAAAAAAAAATCCAGTGTTATTGACATGTATGAATGACCCTAAACCTAAAGTATAACGGCTAAAATTAAAATATTTCGTATAGTATAGGGGTAAATTTGACCATTTTTCCCTTGAGAAAAAGTGGTGATTGCTTACCCAATCATGGCAAGCAAGCATGAAATGATCAGAACCAAGGCTTCTATTCCAATAAGGGTATTTTTTGGAGATAGTATGAATATAATCAGCAGCTGTATTCTTCATAGGACCCCATCGGTGAGAATCAACAACATAAACATAGCTTACTATGGAAAATACACTGAATGGAAGGAAGTAAACATGAGCTTTCTCAGCATCATTCGTCCGAAATTTGCTAATCTCAATCTGATGAATTAGAATTCCTTCTATTCCAAGGATACCTTCACTTGAACTATAATGAAAAACAGGGGGTTCACCTTCCTCGTATACGTAAATCTTGAAATGTTTTTCCATTTCTAAGTAGCTCCTGCAAAATAACGAATCTTACTTCAATAGCCAATAAGGTTGACAATCAGTGGCAAAGTCGGGAATTTCATCTTGGGTGTTTAAACTTGAATGAAATAAAAAAAATTGCGATAAAGAGTATTCAATATATGCTATATACCAATAAAATCTAATATTTTATTTATATATACCGTTATATACCATATATACAGTATATACCATATATACGTCTAAATTCTGAATTCACAGATGAGATGGAAATGACCTGTGGAAGACACTGGGGTTCCAGTAACATGGACCTTTAGGTACATATTCAGAGTTATCTGATGTTAAATTTTTAGTCTGAGCTTCTCTTATAGAAGCCCTCACTTTTCCCAAGCCAGCTTCAACTCTCTCTAAATTGCTCAACTTTTTCTTGGACGAAATAATCTGGGGTTCCTCCCTTGTAACATCTAAGCCATCTTGCTTCTACATAAACATCAGAAAACCATAATTAACTAACTTTACAACATGAAAAAAAAAAAAATGCAAGAAAGCACTTATATCCATCTTCCACGGCAAAACAATGTTGGTTGTGCGAACAAAGTCCCAGTTGAAGAAGCTATGTATAAAACGTAGACATCTTTGTCTGGTTTAGCCTAACAATATTTAGCATATGTAGCCGGTGGCGGAGCCACCCTATAGGAAGGATGTCAAATGACACCCCTTCGCGGGAAAATGTACCGTGTAGTTAGGTAAAAAAAGAAATTATATGTATGTATACTATGTATTGACTCCCCTTATGTTTACTTTTATATATTTTGACACCCCTTAACGAAATTTCTGGCTCCACCACTGTAAGTAGCTGAAAGAAAGAAGAAAATAGGCTTACTGGTAGCTGCTCCTTTTCCAATTTTGCTGCAAGTTTTGGTGGAGAAGACTCTACAGTAACAGAGAGATTAGTAGATGTAGTAACATTTTTTGCAAAAGGCTGAGAAGAAAGGAGCAAAAGAGAGTTTTTTGAAGTCTGTACACCCAAATACCATGCAGCTAATAGAAGTAATGGCACTACAATTAACCACACAACACTTGAAGGAGGACGATAACACATTAATCTCATTTCCTTTTTTAACTTCTCTTCTGTCAGTCACTAATTATTAAAGGGACTCAATCATACACAAAAAAGACATAATAACTTGTGCATGTACATATATACACTTCTTGCCGTGATACTTTTGGTTTGACTTTGAGAGGGTAAAGTGAAACACAAGAAAAAACTAGATTCCTAGAATTTTATATCACACTATATATATGTGTCCATGCGCATAGACAACTCCAGAATTTAAATGTGATAGGTTTAAATTTTATGATTTTTAGTGTTGCACTCACTCCTGTTAAAATTATGGGTTTAAATCTAATATTTATTGAAAATTTTATAGTAATAGATTTGTACATATAAATTCATGATCCGTATCGAAAGTTATGAGTTTAGTTAATCCAGTAACTGAAAGGCTATATTCGCCCTTGCCATAGGCCTCCTGTGATGCAAGAATGAATGGGTGTGTTTGGAAGGGTGGTACCTGACGCTTGCGGAGGAGTACATGGTCGTTAAAGTTAGTTAGAATTGTTTTTAAAAGAAGTTTCAGTTGTTACACTTTAGTCCTCTTAAGTTATAGTTTATGTTTGACAGTTTTGCAATCGAGTCTGTAAATTTCTTAGCAAAGGGCACTTTTGGTCCTATAGTAGTACTGTCAGAGGAGGTTGTACAACCTTATCTCTTAGTAGTAGTCCTTTATGGAATATTCCTCCCTATATACTTGTAATGTACTAGATTTTGCAGATTATCAATAAAATTATTATAGTATAAACCCTAGAGTAGCTTAGTCTTAGTTCATTTCCTTTAATTCCTCCATATTTTGCTACTGTTCTATTGCCCTTCTGCATCATTTGGTATCAGAGCACTCTCTTGAGCTCTGTGGGTGATAACAATGGCAAACATGGAAGAGATTAAGTCTATGTTTGAGAGAATGACAGTAGAGATAGCAAATTTTTCAGTTTGACAAACACAACTTGAGAATCAACACGACCGAGCTTTTGTTGAGCTGAAAGAGTCCATTGAAGCTGTTAAGAGGTATGATCGAGGAAAAGGCATAGAAGATGTGGATGGAGGAGGTGAGATCTGCACTCCCACTGGTAACCCTGCTGCCTAGGTTCATGGGGGTGGTACTACATCTCAGTTTTCTCCAACTGCTTACCGTTTGGGGTTTGGTCCCATGCCTCAATTCCAAGGACCAAGGGGGGTTGCTTCTCCTCACAGACCAACCTTTACAACCCCTGCTCAGATGCATTCTTCCATGGATAACTGATAACTAAGGATTATAGTTCATTTTACACTCCTTCTTGCTTGAGTTTTGATTAAAAATGTATACAAAATAGTCCCAAAGGTTTACATGTTGTACTTGTTTGCGGGATTTGGTCAAAAAGGTGACAATTAATTAAAACCAGCTCAAAAAGGAGTGAAACATGCACAAGTACCAAGAACAAGTCCAAGCACAGTGCAACAGATCCACTGCGGCCGCATCCCATTTAGTGCGGTCCACAGTGAGGAGATTCAGAGAGGCATATTTTGGAAACTCAAGCACTGCAGCCGCAAAGCATTATGTGCGGACCGCAGTGGCCTCACCGCGGCCGCAAGCAAGTTTATGCAGTCCGCAAGGATGGGGTTCAGAGAGTTGGAAATTTGGATCTTAAGGCCAATGCGGTACGCGGTCCTTTTTGTGCGGACTGCAGTAGAAGCCACCGCGGCCGCGGTGCATTTTAGGCGGCCCGCGGTGTCCAAATTCAGAGTGCAAAAGTTTGAAGCCAAAAAGCCTCATCGCGGCCCGCACTCCATTTCTTGCGGTCCGCGGTACCCCCCCAAGGGTATTTTTGTCCAGAAAATTCGGCCTGGTATAAATACTTTCTTTTCCCATTTTTACGCAAGTTTTGGGTACTCTAACTTCGAGAAGAGCTCGTGAAATGCTGTATTAGACCATTTTGAGTAATTTTATAGTTGGTTTATCATTGAATCTTCAATTATTAGCTTGTAATTAAATCTTATAGGTTATTCTTCATCTATTTCTTTGTTTTCTTTCATCATTATGAGTAGCTAGAGCAATTATCTAGGGTTGTGGCTCAACTCTAGTGTGGGTATTTGATGGGTCTTACGATTTAAGTCTTAGATGTTTATGGGTAATTGATATTTGGACTGATTTATGTTTTTCATGTTAAATTAGTGGTTGCAAACACTAATTTGTGCCTATTTGACTAGGGTTCTTCTTGAGAAAGAGAACTTGAGTTTAGGAAAATTAGTCCAACAAGGAATTGGGGTGTAATCAAGAGATTGATAGTCCCAATTAAAGGGTTAAACCTAGAGATAGTAATACCTGATTTGAGCCTTTATTTCTTGCACAATTTTGACACCCAATTGGACTTGAGGAAGTCAATTAGGGCAAAGTCACTCAAGCTACCGAGAGGTATAGAGTGAGTATTTTCGTGCATTGGCTATGTTGAACCAAGTCACTGCATAGTTTTGAAGATTGACAAATGTCTACCCAGTTGAACCAGGTCCATCAGGGCAAACATACTCGAACAGACCCATTGGCACAAGAATCGTCTATGATAAACATGATTGTGAATTATCCATGAACTAAGAGGTTGTCTCCTAAAGCGAAAAGGTTGAAAATTGATAAGAGGTTAGAGTTCGAGTTCAGCGAGGACAGAAACAAAAGGAGGAAGTTGAGATAAATACGAACTCTTCCACCAAGGAAGAGTTGTATTAGAATTGAACAACATATCTCAACGACTGACTCTATAAAGTGTTGAAGCATTCCTGCTGAAGATTGTACGCACAAAGACAGAAATGAAACAAGAATTGAAAGCAAAATTCCCATAGCTATTTTGCAAGCAGAATCCTTGTGCGACACAAAGGCTACTGACCAGCTAGAAGAACCAGTTCCATTTGTTTGTCTTTTGAGTCTAGTTGGTTGTAGTAGGAGATGTAATATTGTATCTTTCAGCTTTATCTAGAAGCAAATTGTAATAGGTACACACTATTCAAGTTAGAGTTAACTTAAAGTTGTTGCAATTAGCTAGAGGCTAGATTGCCACAAAGGGATTAGAGTTAGTCCTTAGGTTTACAAAAGAGTTTATTTTGTAAATGTTGTTTGGCTCATTGTCATAGTGAAGAGTTTGGGAAAATCCTACTGGGAAGTAGGTCGTGGTTTTTTCACACCTTTTGAGCTAGGTGTTTTCCACGTAAAATTGCTATGTTCTTTAATTCTGCAATTACTTTTCCGCACCAGTAGAAGTTGGAACACCAAGAAGAACCAGTTTCTTCTGTAAAGACAGCACTCGAAAATTGGACACCACACAAATCACCCCCCCCCCCNAAAAGGAGGAAGTTGAGATAAATACGAACTCTTCCACCAAGGAAGAGTTGTATTAGAATTGAACAACATATCTCAACGACTGACTCTATAAAGTGTTGAAGCATTCCTGCTGAAGATTGTACGCACAAAGACAGAAATGAAACAAGAATTGAAAGCAAAATTCCCATAGCTATTTTGCAAGCAGAATCCTTGTGCGACACAAAGGCTACTGACCAGCTAGAAGAACCAGTTCCATTTGTTTGTCTTTTGAGTCTAGTTGGTTGTAGTAGGAGATGTAATATTGTATCTTTCAGCTTTATCTAGAAGCAAATTGTAATAGGTACACACTATTCAAGTTAGAGTTAACTTAAAGTTGTTGCAATTAGCTAGAGGCTAGATTGCCACAAAGGGATTAGAGTTAGTCCTTAGGTTTACAAAAGA
>ML281464.1:0-19802 GCA_005239495.1 Nicotiana undulata
AAATTTTATATATATATATATATATATATATATATATATTCTTAACTGGTTAATGGATTATCCGTTAAGAAAATTGAATAATCTGCCCCCAAACCGATAAGCCGTTAATAAAAAAATTTTAATATGTTCTCCGTCCATTAAACCGTTAACCCGATACCAAATAGCCATTAAACTTTGGTTTCGGATCGGTTTTCGATTTCGGATCGGTTTTGAACACCCCTAAACACCCCAAACGGAGCCACCATTCCCCCACCCGTCTGTCGCCGCTTCAACCGCCCAGACTCGTCGGAATCCGGTGAGTTCACTCACCCCAAACTCACTCACGTGCTCCTACCTCTCTTCTCTTGCCACGTAGCATAACAAACCTCTGACAACAAGAAGATTCTATCCGATTTTCACGCGTCCTTAGCAATTTGTTGGACGAATGGGAGTTGTGGATTAATAATCAATCAATGCCCTCCATTTGCCCCAAAAATCATTTGCACAAAGAGTTTGTGATTTTCGGATTTGGAAAAAAAAGAAGAGCAAGGCTATATATATTTGAGGTCCAAAGAAGATAAGGGAGATGAATTTTCGGGTAAAAAATCTTAGAACAAATTTCGGGGTAGACTTTTGGGCAGAAGAGAGAAAAGATCTAGATTTTTTTTGTGAATTATGATTTATATTTTTTTCCTAATCTTCTCATTTCAGTTGGTTGATAGCAAAGAAAAATACAAAAAAAAAAAAAAAGAGTCCAATTCATCCTTAGTTTTCTTTCTAAGAATTCCAGAAAACCAAAAAAAAGCATCTTGTTGAAGTGAAAATTCGACTTCAAATCTGAAAAAAGGTTCTGTTTATTGGTCTTTGATTCTGAATTTTATTTCTTAAACATGGAGATTATTTCAGGTTTGAAGCTGAGTCGAGGCGTCGTTCGAATTCCGTTCGTGTTTCCTTTCGAATTTAGTTGCTGCTTATTTCGATTTTGTCGCCGAACTTCGCTCATAGTTTGTATTCAACCAAAGCTAATACAGGTTTGTTTTTGACCCTGTGTTTCGATATGAAATGAAACCTGATTTCTTTTTATAAATTTTCAAAGGTGTTGCTCACATCTACATGTTTAATGTTACTGTTAGAATTTTTAGAATTCTTTGATAAATTTCTTCTAGAATTTTGTTCTGATGTTTAGTTGAGGGTGTTCAAATTTTCAGAAATTTTGTGTATTGATTAGTACATGTTTGCATATAAAATGTGGCAATGTGATTCGTTTAAGTTTGCCTTCATCCTGTACAAGTTTGCTATGCCGACTTAGGTTCTGCCCAGTTTTTAATCAAATTCCTAGTGTATGAAACATTAATCGGAATAATTACTTGTTTTACTATTTTGTTTAAATTAGAAAGTATTATCAAGTAACACTATTGGAACACCTAGCATACTCATTGTAGTTTATTGAGTCGTAACTGAGATATACTTTGTAGTGTTGTCATGTACCTTTTATAAGTTATTTTACATAATATGTACCAATAATATCATATGAGAATAGTTATTTATGTATTTATTAATATTACTACAGCTTTGGTCTGGAAAATATGGCAAATGAATGATTTTTGTAAAGCTGGAAGTGGGTTTGGTTTAATTCAGCTCATTAGTAGTTATAATCAACTTAATAGGGCAACTGATGTTCGTGCCATGATTTCTAGAAACGAATAATTAGTTATGTTTGCATGATCGAATCATTTTCTTTTGCACTTAATTATGAACGTGAAATTGATATAACTTGATGAAATTTTAATTATTTTAACATATGTGGGATATAAGTAGTAACGTGATGATTACATTAGTTTTGGGACATATGACCAAATATACAAGTTGGCAAATCATTGATAAAGTCGTCCCTCTTTCACCATTTTTTTTCTTCATATTTCACCATTTTTTTCATGGTTCACGGCCTCCCAATTAACCTCAAATGTAGAAAATCAACCTATGAAAATTGTAGTCTTTTAGGAGCAATTAATAAATATTAAATTATTACAATTACGGGTACGGTTCCCGTGACGTAGTTGTGATACCTAATTTCGAAGTAGATTAAAGTAGGAGCATCTTTAGTTTGCTTTCAGAATAATTGAGGTGTGCCATACACAAATAAAATCCTATAATCTATGGCCCTCACGTAAATACAAAATTAGTATGAAAAATGCCTTGAACTCTCGTAGTTCGCTCTAGGCACGTTAATTAAATAATTATTATAACTACGGGTACGGTTCCCGTGACGTAGCTGTGATGCTTAACTATTAAAATTTGAGGGTATATTTATGTGACCTGGCCACAATTTAGGTTTAATAAATAAACACGTTGTGGATCGTGGGTATGGTTCCCATGACATGATTCGCAGTGTGTGACCAAATAATTAGTTGTATAATTTGGATTATTAAAAGCGGTTTCAACGGAATAAAATGCACATAGGTTTCAAACAATGTTTCAAAATTAGATAATTAGGCCAATAATAATAGTTGAGCAATCGTGCTAAAACCACGGAACCCGGAAATGCCTAACACCTTCTCTCGGGTTAACAGAATTCCTTACCCGGATTTCTGTATTCGCGGACTGTAAAACAGAGTCAATTTTTTCTCGATTCGGGATTTAAACCGGTGACTTGGGACACCATAAACTATTCCAAGTGGCGACTTTGAATTTTAAATAAAATAATCCCGTTTCGATTGTCACTTAAAATTAAAAAAAGTCCATTATACCCTTCCCAGGATAGTAAAAAGGAAGTGTGACAACTTTTACTCTAATCTGGTGCTGGAAGGATCAGGGGTTCAAAGGTTAAAAAATGGGTCAAGAGCAGAGCGGGTTTTAAAAAAAAGGGTGGAATTTATTTAATTCTGAATTAAAAAATGAGGTAAATCATAATAGGCCACTTGGCTATTTTAAAGAGCCAAATTGACCAAGATTTAGGTTGTTAGTTTTAGGGGTATCCATGATCCAAAAACAATGGTTGAGGGTATTTATAGACCAAAAGGTGGAAGGAGGGTATTTGTGAGCTATTTTTTATACATTGGTGGTATTTTTGGCCCTTCTCCGATAAAATATCAAAATCTATCATTTTGTGACAAGTAGTAAACCCGAGATGCAACATGGATGGGGAAAAAACGTGCTGACAGATATAAAGCATGTGAATAACCATAAATGAAATACTAAAACAATGAAAAGATACACTACTAGAAATTCGGCAAAAATCGATCACGATCGACCGATCAATTTTGGTTCGTCAAAAAACCGGCCGAAAAATCGACCGACGTCGGTCGATTTTTTAAAATATTTTATTTTAAATTTTTTTATGAAACAGACCAACTTTTGTTAGTTTTCTTTGGCGCAAAAATGTCGGAAACATATTTTGCGTCCCCCGAAATTTATTTTTCAAGAAACCAACCAACTTTGGTCGGTTTATCATTTAGAATAAATTAAAACTAACATTAAAAAATCAAACCGAAATCGGTTGGTTAATTCGGTCGGTCATTTTAAAAAACCGATCGAATTCAGTCGGTAATTTTATTTTTTTAATAAAACTGATAGTCATCGATCGGTTATTATCGAGCGAAAATACAATTATAAATGAAATAAAAGACGGTCTTAAAATAAAATATGTCTATGGTCCAGTGGTAGAATAGTATCCGGCCATAGTACAGACCCCGGTTTGATTTTCTGATGGTGAATTTTTTAATTACGTAATTAAAACAACGACCGACTTTGGTCGGAAAATACTGACCAACGTCGGTCGGCTTTTTTGGGCAATATTTTCTTTTTTAGAATTGAATTCGCCTGTCCTTGAAGGTTTTCAATGCCAGTAAGAAAAATGACCTTCACGTTTGCGTCTTTGATCGACCGAAATCGGTCTGAAAATACCAACCAACATCGATTGATTTTGGCGGGCGATTTTCCTTTTTTTAGTAGTGATATTCTTTATCTTTCTGGGCAAATTCACCAATTACTTTCAATAAATATTATTCATTTACTGTTTAAGTAAGAATTGGTATATGTAGTACATTTCTTTATGATACACAAGCCAAAATCATGATTGCTTCAAAAAAATATCATATGAATATCCTAACAAACATGCTGACTTTTAATTAAAGAGAACATATGATAGATGACGTATGCTACATCTTTAATTACTTAAAAATTAAAAATTCAAACTAAACTTAGCTGATCATATACTTGATAACGGGTCTAGCATGAGATTAAGGCTTTTTGTTTTCTTTACATAGTTGATAGATGAAATTCAGTAAAACATTACACAGAAGAAATCATTCAATAACAGACGCATGAAGAATTATTATTATTATTATTATTATTATTATTATTATTATTATTATTATTATTATTATTATTATTATTATTATTATTATTATTATTATTATTATTATTATTATTATCATCATCATCAATTATATGTACGTGAAATTGCTTTAAGCATGATCACTGGATTAAATGTAAAGAAGATTGCACATACAAACATGCGTAGCAGCAGTACTGGAATAGATTTAGAAGAAATGTACCTTATTAAAAAGAAGAAAAAACACAACTTAGAGATAATAAATTCGATTAGAACCTCGTGTTGATAATGTATTATGAAATGAGCAAAATAGAACAATAGACAAGATATATAGGAAGATAATGTAGAAAGTTCTCTTACCCAAATGTTTTCTCGTGTATTATTTCATGGGCAAAGAATATCATATTTATAGTATACAAGATACACCCAAAGTTCAGCAGATACATCTTAGGAATTAATAGATACAACTACCCAAATAGCACAATGAACAAATGTATGAGTGGATTAAATGTACATCCATATACATTCACCATATTTATAACAAATTACTTTTTCCATCATTTTTTATGTACTCTTAATAATGATTAATATAAACTGATCGATTCAAGCAGCATATGTATATTGTACTCTATACATATTCGCTGTATACTAGATACATAATAGCTAATATATAATTGATTAATAAGATATTAACTCCCAACTATAATATTAGTGTATTTGAGTATTATATTCATATATAATATTTATTTGAAGTATATGTAATATAGCTCTTTACATATAATAATGCCGTAGCCACATAGAAGGAAGGACGTTCAGTTGAACATCCTTCATCGAAAAATTATATTATGTATATAAGTAAAAAAATTATTTTTAAAAAATATTTATATTAAACCTTGAACAACTTTTGCAAATTTTTAACTTCGACACTGATAATATATGATATACTATGAGCATATAAACTTAAAAAATTAATAATGTATATACGGTTTCGGTGAGAGAAAATGTGAGATTATTTTGAACGTAAGAGATTACGTTTTGATAGGCATAATGCTTATTTTCAAATTTCATAATGAGTTATTTTACGAATATGAAAAGTTTATCTAATTTATTTAAAAAGTTAGAAAGTTGTAATAAATCTACGTAATTTTTTTAAAGTAGTTGTAATTCATTTAAAGTAATTTTAAAGAAAATTATGTTCGATGTAAATTCCTCAAGATTAAATTGTTCCAATAACAATCTTTGAGCTTGTGACTCTTTTCACCTATAAATAGAGCCAAATATTGTAACGACCTGACTGGTTGTTTTGAGAATTAACATCTCGTTTGGCGGCATAAGGTCTCGAGCAGTTTCGTATTATGTGTTATGACTTGTGTGTATGGTCGAGTTCAGTTTTCGGATGATTTGTGACTAATTTGGGAGGAGGATTCCTGTTTTAGAAGCTTAAGCGGTAAGAGTTGACCAAGTTTGACTTTTGTGTGTTTGACCCCGGGACGGAGTTTTGATAGTACTGTTAGGTCCGGATGGTGATTTTGAACTTGAGTGTAAGCCCGAATTTGCATTTGGATATCTCTAGAAGAATTCGGCGCTAATTGACAAAAGTTAAAAATTTGAAGGTTTATAAAGTTCATAAATTTGACCAAGAGTTGACTTTGAGGATATCAGATTCGGGTTTTGGTTCCGGGAATTTGAATAGTTTCGTCATGTCATTTGGACGTGTGTGCAAAATTTGAGCTCATTTCGAGTTGGTTTGATATGATTCGATGCGAGTTTTGGAAGTTGAAAGTTCAAAGTTCGTTTAAGTTCGAATTGAGGTGCGATTCATCTTTTCGATGTTGTTATGTGTGATTTGAGGCCTCGAGTAGGTCCATAATATGTTATGAGACTTGTTGCTATATTCGGACGGGGTCCCGGGTGGCTCGGGCGTGTTTCGGACGTAGTTCGGATCCTTTCAGATGGTTTTCGCATTGTTGGTTTTCTGCTGTTACCTGTTACTTCTGGCGTTCTTCGCGATCGCGAAAGGTGATTTGGTCTGTTGTGGAATTTTCCCTCCGCGTTCGCGTGAGTACAAACGCATACGCATAGGGAGGGGTTGATCTACTTCGCGTTCACAACTGCATCTACGAGTTCGCATTGTGTTATGGGCTGAGCTGGTTAGGAGGCAGGTTTCTTCTTCGCGTTCGCAATGTTGTTCCACTGATCGCATAGTTTTGTGGGCTTTGTGATCGCGTTTGCGAGTCTATTGCTGCGATCACAAGAGTAATTCAGGGGCAATGTACTTTTCTTCTTCGCAATCGCGAGAGTATTTCCGCGATCGTGATTCATTAATTCGCCCAGTGATGATAAAGTACTTTATTTCGAAGGTTTCGGCCATTTTTGCATATTTGGAGCTATGGCACTCAGATTGAAGCAATATTTTAGGAGATTTCAAGGGAGTGATTGGGGTAAGTAATTTTTACTTAGTTTTGGTTAGATTTCATGTTTATGTCTTTGATTTTATCATTTAATTACTGATTTGGGTTGAAAACTGGGGGAAATGAGGAAAGTTCTTAGGCCGAATTTTTGGGATTTGAGCGGGATTTTGGTATTGGATTTGGATAATTCTTGTACGATTGCACTTGATGTCGAATGGGTATTCGATTTTTGTAATTTTGGTCAATTCCAAGACACAGGCTCGAGTCGACTTTTTTAAGCGAATTTTCAATTCTTAACTAAGATCATAATGAAAATTATTTCATTATTTAAATTAATTTCCTATAGTTATAGTTATAGTATGAAATTGTTTTGGCTAGATTCGAGCCGTTAGGAGTTGGAAAATCGAGGAAAAGGCCTTCTAATTGATTGATTGAGTGTGGTTTGAGGTATCTATATTGTCTAACTTTGTATGTGGGAACTACCCCTTAGATTTTGAGTCATTTGTGCTAATTATGTCATGTGAAGGTCGTGTACGCGAGGTGACGAGAAAGTGTTCGGGCTTATTTGTGGAAATTTGACCATTTAGGGCTCTTAAGTTCTTATGTTCATTAGATATGAAGTTGTTTATCATGTTAAATCCTCCCATTTACTAAATCCACCCTTACGTGGCTAATTTGAATTAATTGCTTCATGTTCTACCCTTATTGCTGATTAAACTCTTATGTGCCTTAACTGAAGTTGTTGCCTCTTTTATCATCGCCATCATTTATGTAATTGCTTAACCTTAATTGATATTATTATTATATTTCCGTAATTGCTTAACCATAATTGAAATTATTGTTATATCTTCCACCATTGCTTAGACTTAATGGAAGTTTGTTATCCCTTTCATGGTTGACGTATTCTTATTTGGAGTCATTGATTCAGTTATCTCTCTTATTGTCGAATTGCACTTTTATGGCATCATTGTTACACGTTACCTCTCCTTTGGCGAAATATTCTTGTTGAGACTATCATTTCCCTGTTGTGTCTTTCTCTGTGAGTTCGTTCTTCCGTTTCTTTGTGTTTTGAAGTTCTTATGTTGATTTACTTGTTGTATTCTCGTGTTATTGTCGTTGTTGTTGTTGTATTCAGAGTTGTTGAGCCGAGGGGTGTACGTGGTTGTGATATTGAAACTGTTTTGAGGAAATGTTGTGGCATGTGGGCACTGATCTCGGCCAAACCCACACCACAATTAGGTAGTGAGGTGGTCGATGCAATAATAAACCCAACGAAGGTCGGGATCGAATCCACAGGGAGTTAGAGTAGGGATTAGAATATATTTAGCGTGAATGTATGTTTTGACCCAAATTACACTTCCACAATATTGATTGGTGTTCTACTTCTACTTTGTTCTATTGTATGCAAGTATACAACTAAGGGACAATATTTTTGGTTTTGAGTTGTTTTTCAAATGATAAAAGGATTTAGGGTCGTGACTTCCACCTAGGTGGCTACCTAATAGGTTGTAAACTCTAGAGCAAGTGTGATTAAACGGGGTCGTAATATCGCAATCACACCCGGGTACTCACTCTATACATCTCGATAGTTTGAGTAATTTTTCCCAAATTGGCTTTGTCAAGTCCAAATGGGTATTACACAATACATGTGATATTAGCTCAAGTCAGATTTTACTATCTCTAGATTCAACCCTTTAATTAGGGCTATCAATTTCTTGAGTTCACCCCAATTTCTTGTTAGCCAAGTTTTCCTAGACTTAGTCTTTCTTTCTCAAGTAGAGACTAAGTCAATTAGGCATGAATCAATGTTTGCAACCATTAATTCTTGAGTTCAAGCAAGAACTAGGCTAAATATCACTAACTCAATCACAAACAAGCCCTAAATTAAACACTCATCAAATACCCACACTAACAATCAAGGCAATTGGAGAAATAATAATAATCAGTGCAATTGGAGTAATCAAGGAAACCAAGGCAATTGGGGGGTAATAATCAAAGTAATTGGGAGGCAACAATCAAAGCAATTGGGGAGGTAACAACAATCAAGGGGGTTGGAACAACAACAATCAAGAGAATCGGGTCCTAGTTCTGAAACCTCCTCCATATCCATCACAATGTCCTAGTTCTTCCAAAAGTGAAATGGGACGGATTGAAAATATGTTTGAGAAAATGATGGAGAAAAATGCCGACTCGGATACCCAATTGGCCTCCCACAACACCTCTATCCGCAATTTGGAAGTTCAACTTGGCCAAATTTCTCAAGCTTTAAATACTCTCCCTAAGAGGGCACTACTTAGTGATACGGTGGTGAACCCGAAAGGTGAGAACAATACGGGGCATGCAATGGTCGTCACAATAAGAAGCGGGAGAGGTGGAGTTGCAAGTAACTAAAGAAGAAATGTGGATGATGATGTGTTGGTTCAAGAAGATGACATGCCAAGCAATGTGTTCAAGCCAATGAAGAGGTAAGGATTGACATTGATGAAAGTGTGGAGGAGATACAAGAAGATGTGAACTCGTCAAGGGAGCATGTGATCGACATATCGGATCCAGTAGTGCAAAAGGCCAAGGCACCCTTGCCAAGGCCTCCTCCTCCATATCCTCAAGGACTCTCAAAGCAAAACAATGAGAATCAATTCAAGAAATTTATTGATATGATGAAGAGTTTGTCCATAAATGTGTCGTTGGTTGAAGCCTTAGAACAAATGTCGGGATATGCCAAGTTCATAAAGGATTTGGTAACAAAGAAGAGATCAATAAACTGTGAAACAATCAAAATGACTCATCAAGTGAGTGCTATTGTGCACTCCATGGCTCCAAAGTTTGAAGATCCCGCTGCCTTCACAATCCTGTGCACTATTAGGAGTGCCGATTTTGCCAAAGCTTGATGTGATTTGGTGGCAAACATTAACTTGATGCCCTACTCTGTGTTCAAAAAATTGGGGACTAGGCAACCAAGACCCACATCAATGAGGCTACAAATGGAGGATCAGACCATGAAAAGGCCATTGGGGATAATTGATGATGTGTTAGTTCGGTCGACAAGTTCATCCTTCCAGCGGACTTTGTGATCCTTGATTTTGAGGTTGACTACGAGGTGCCTATTATCTTGGGGAGACCTTTCCTTGCTACTGGGAAGGCTCTAGTTGATGTGTAAGCCGGTGAGCTCACATTCCAGGTGGGTGATGAAAAAGTGGTGTTCCATGTATGCAAATCAATGAGGCAATCAAATAGCACCGAAGTTTGTTTGTTAGTGGATCTAGTGGCTGAAGTAATTGTTGATGACACAAGTGTTGTGATGAATGTTGAGGATACCTTGGAAGCTGTGTTGCTAAATCATGATGAGGATGAGAAGCAAGGCTTTGTATAATGTGTTAATGCTTTGTAAGGAATGGGGTCATAGACTTATGATCCACGAAAACTTTCCTTGGATCTTGAGAACCGGAAGACTCCTCCAACAAATCCCTCAATCGAGGAGCCTCCCACCCTGGAGTTAAAGCCTTTGACTTCACACCACAGGTATGAGTTTCTTGGACGTTGTTCCACTTTACCTGTTATTCTTTCCTCGTGCTTAACTAAAGTACAGGTAGATTCTACCTTGGCAGTGCTCCAAAGGAGGAAGAAAGCAATAGGTTGGACATTGGCGGATAATCGGGGTATAAGCCCCGCCTTTTGCCTGCACAAAATTATTCTGTAGGAGGATACCAAACCCTCCATGGAGCATCAAAGAAGATTGAATTAATCCATGCAAGAGGTAGTGAAGAAAGAAATCATCAAATGGTTGGATGTCGGGGTTGTTTACCCCATTTCTAATAGTTCGTAGACCTCGTCGGTGCAATGTGTATCAAAAAAAGAGGGCATGATTGTGATAACAAATGACAACAGTGAACTGATCCCCACAAGAATTGTCATCGGGTGGAGAGTGTGCATGGACTATAGGAAGCTCAACAAAGTTACTCGGAAAGACCATTTTTCGCTTCCATTTTTTGATCAAATATTGGATAGGTTGGCCGAACGTGCTTTTTATTGCTTCCTTGATGGATACTCTCGCTATAATAAAATTCTTATTGCTCCTAAAGACCAAGAGAAGACCATTTTCACTTGTCCCTATGGCACTTTCTCATTCTCGCGGATGTCGTTCGGGTTATGCAATGCACCGATGACTTTTCAACGGTGTATGATCGACATCTTCACCTATGTGGTGGAGCACTTTCTTGAGGTTTTCATGGATGATTTTTCTGTGGTGGGGAATTCTTTTGAATAATGCTTGGACAACTTGGACAAGGTATTAGCACGATGTGAGGAAACTAACTTGGTTTTGAATTGGGAGAAGTGTCACTTCATGGTCGAGGAAGGCATTGTCCTCGGTCACAAGATTTCAAAGAATGGTATTGAGGTTGATAAAGACAAAATTGAAGTGATATCCAAACTCCCTCCCCCTACTTCCGTGAAGAGAGTGAGGAGCTTTCTAAGTCATGCGGAGTTTTACCGCCGATTCATCAAAGACTTTTCTAAGGTGGTGAATCCCTTGTGCAAACTTTTGGAGAAGGATGCCAAGTTCCATTTCAGTGAAGACTGTATGAAGGCATTTGAATTGCTCAAGTATAAGTTGACTACTACCCCTATTATCACCGCACCAAATTGGAGCTTACCTTTTGAGCTCATATGTGATGCAAGTGATGTGGCGGTTGGAGAGGTATTTGGGCAACGAATTAACAAGATCCTCCATCCGGTCTACTATGCTAGAAAGACCATGAACAAGGCCCAAGTAAACTATACAGTGACCGAAAAAGATCTCCTTGCCATTGTCTTTTCTATGGAGAAGTTTCGCCCGTACTTGATGGGTACAAAGGTGATTGTTCACACCGACCATGCGGTACTTTGATATTTGATGAGAAAGAAAGATTCTAAGGCAAGATTGATGCGGTGGGTACTTCTTTTACAAGATTTTGATCTTGATATCCAAAACTGCAAGGGGAGTGAAAACCAAGTTGCGGACCACTTGTCCCGATTGGAGGGGGAGGGGAGGCCACATGATGGCCTTGAGATCAATGATTCATTTCCCGACGAGCAACTCCTATCCATTTCTATGGCCGGGATGCCATGGTTTGCCGATTTGGCCAATTATCTAGTGAGTGGAATTGTACCGAATGATTTCTCTTCAAACCAAAGGAAGAAGCTCAAACGGGACTGCTTGGACTACTATTGGGATGAGCCTTATCTCTTCAGAATTTGTACTGATGGTATGATCTGAAGGTGTGTACCAGAAGAAGAAAAATTGGGAATTCTTTAGGCATGCCACTCTTCTCCATATGGTGGTCACCCTGGTGGTGCAAGAACAGCTACAAAGGTATTGAGTTGTGGATTCTATTGGCCTACTCTTTACAAGTACGTTAGCGATCTCGTCAAGAGTTGTGATGAATGCCGAAGGGCCGATAGGATTTCCAAGAAAAATGAGATGCCCCTCACCACCATCTTGGAGATTGATGTTTTTTTATGTGTGGGGAATTAATTTCATGGGTCCATTCGTGAGCTCATGTGGGAACACTTAAATATTGGTAGTTGTGGATTACGTATCAAAGTGGGTTGAAACCGTGACCTTGCCCAACAATGAGGCTCAGAGTGTGGTAGCATTCTTGAAGAAGAACATATTCACAAGTTTTGATACTCCAAGGGCCATTATTAGTGATGAGGGATCGCACTTTTGCAACAAAGATTTTGATACTTTACTCTCCAAGTATGGTTTCACTCATAAAGTGTCGACCCCCTATCATCCTCAAGCAAGTGGACAGGTTGAAGTCTCCAACCGGGAGATCAAGAGTATTTGTCAAAGGCCAACCGGGAAGATTGGTCAAAGAAACTTGGTGATGCTCTTTGGGCTTATATAAAAGCTTACAAAACACCAATTAGTATGTCTCTGTATCGGTTAGTGTTCGGGAAAGCTTGCCACCTTCCGGTGGAACTTGAGCACAAGGCTATGTGGGAATTGAAGAAGCTTAATCTTGAGTGGGATGTAGATGCCAACTTAAGGGTGGAGCAATTGAATGAGCTTGATGAGTTCCAGTTCCATGCATATTCAAGTTCGTCCTTGTATAAGGACAAGATGAAGTACATCCATGACAAGTATATACAGAATAAAGAATTCAAATAAGGCGATCTTGTGTTATTGTTCAATTCTCGGTTGAGGATGTTTTCGGGAAAGTTGAAATCCAAGTGGAGTGTCCCATTTGAAGTTGTGCATGTGACACCCTTTGGTGCTCGTTGCTTCATTTCAAGTGATTGATGGTAACATGCGTCGTGCTGCAACGTTAAATCAGACGCTTCTTGGGAGGCAGCCCATATTTCTTTTCATTTTCTTATTTTTCTTCTTTTTAGATAGGATTTGTTTTGTGCTAACTAGTTTTGAAGAGTATGCAAGAATGGGTGTGCATTGCAGGGACTGTGCAAGAAAAGTTTGGCTAAGTGTCACAAAAGTGCGGATCGCACCAGAATTATGCGAACCGCGCAATCACTCTATGGTCGCACAATTTTGTGTGTGGTCGCACAACTGGAAGGCCAAAAATGCATGCTCTCTGAAGTTGGACCTGTCAATTTTGTTAAAAAATTACGGTCGCACACAAAATTGTGTGGTCCGCACAAATTCTCTGGCTGCACTCACTTTTGTGCGGACCGCATAAATACCTTCAAAGGAACATGTAAAGAGTGCGAACCACACTCAAAATTGTGCGGCCGCACTCAGGTAAGACATGAACCAACTTTGTTAGGGTATAAATAGAACCTCTATGCACTATTCACACTTTCCCGTCTCTGAGTTCTAAAACCCTAAGCAAGCACAATGCATATCCCATTAGTTATCAAAATTCAAGCATTTCATCCTTGTAGATTCACACCTGCATCCCTCATTACTAGTATGTTCATTACATCTTTAGATTGTTTTTAAAAATTTTAATTTATTTTCCCTTAATTTTGTTCTTTTTGCCTAGGGTTAGTTTCATGCCTGAAAATATCAATAGTTAGTCAGTTTTTGTGATTAGAATCATGTGGGTAGTGCCTAAAGTGTTATTTGGGGTTTGCGTAAATAGCTAATCATGTTTAATTGCTCAAACCTTGGCTTATCTGTGAAAACAATGCATGAAGTGAAGTCAGTGCCCGTAATTTTTAAATTGTGCGGTCGCACACATTTTTGTGCAGTCCACACTAGTAAGAGTGAGGGTATAATTGATGTTTGATTTGTGCGGACCGCACCCATAATTATGCGGTCCGCATCAAAATTGTGCGGTCCGCACTACTAAATGATCAGAAAACCCAGTAGTCTAAACCTGGGGTTGTGCGGCCGCACTCGCTTTTACGCGGTCCGCACTTGTGGTTGTGAAGACGCAATGAAATTGTGTGGTACACACTGATGAATGATCATAGAACCCAGAGTCTGAACCTGGGGGTTGTGCGGCCGAACTCACTTTTGTGCGGTATGCTCTTGTGGTTGTGCGGACGCACTGTGAAATTAAGCGATCCGCACTCGGCTGTCTGTGGCCGCACTCACTTTTGTGTGGTCCGCACAGCCTCTTCTGAGTCTATTTTACTGCAACTTTTTAACATGTATTTGTATACACTATGAGCTTCCATTCTAACTAATTCTTATTGCTATGTGTTGCAGACAATGGTTAGATCCTGTGAGAGAGGTGATGCACCAAAAGGGAGGGTGAGGCCTCTCGGGGCCGAGGCCGAGGCAAGAGTAACCTACCACTTGTCGTCCAGAAAATCATAAACAAGAAAGTAACTGCCAGCAGACCTCCTAATTCCTCAGACACTAGTGAATATGCCTCGTCTAGGGATACCTCCGAGGGTCACTCTGTGGAGGTTCAGCCTTAAACCCAATCCCATCCACCATAATCCACAGGGCGCTATCAACTGCGCAATGAGCCTACGGACAACTCTTCCGCTCGTTCTGATGCGGAAGTAAGAGTTTCGAGCCCTCCTCTTCACCTCATCCTCCCGCACCAATCAATGTAGATGATGATGATGATGATATACCAGATGACGGGAGAGGAGTTGACACTCGAGTGGGTGGCCTTGAGAGGAAAAGGAGAGAGATATATGGGAGGACATATTTGTCAGCATGACGGCCTTCAACAGGTTCAGAGAATTGTGGTCCCAAAGATCACTCACACTTGAGCGACAGTTTTTGATGAAGGACTTGGACATTCACAATCCAAATGTCCTCAGACAATTCTAGGAGTGAAATGGATGGAAATGGTTCACCCAAGATGTCCTCGACGCAAACGAGCACTTGGTTAAAGAATTTTATACCAATGTGGCTCATATAAAGAAGGGTACCAAGGTAACCAAAGTGAGAAATCTGAAAATATGATTCAACCCATGTGCTCTAAACAAATATGTGGGGTTTGAAGAAGTGGAGGTCATCCAATACTTGGAAAAACTGGCTTTAGGAGAGGCTTCTCGGCCATGGTTAGCAAATATTCTGGCAGCTCGAGGACCACCACCTCCGTGGCTCACAGCAGGGGTCCCCATAATCCGGGCCACCCTAAATTTGAGGCCAAAGGGTGGCAGACATTTGTATGCAGCTGCATTGACCCGTGCTTGAATGAGAACGACATGCCCCTTCCCCGAGCAGTCCTGGTGGCTTCGATTATGGGTGGATATCCAATAAATGTGGGGGCCATCATGTCCACCAACATTACCTTAGTTGTTTAGAAGGAGGAAGATCATATCCCTACCCCAACTTCCTCACTGAATACTTCAATTATCAAAGGGTGGAACCGAGTCCGTTTGATACAAAAGTAACGGCCAAGAAGCCTTTCTCATGGTACCACCTTCAGGATGCTGACAACCCTAAGTTCAAAGGTAAGGCAACTACTTCCACTGGCCAGTCTGAGGAGCCAAGGGTAGTAGTTACAGATTCATCTTCTAAGCCTTCCATAGTTGTCATTCCTTCTACAACAGCCATGCCACCACCCTCTTTATTCAGACCATCAGCTCCTTTATCAGTACCAGCTTCATCCACCTATCCGCAGACTGCGTTGCGAGTCTGTTGATACCCAATTTTTCCTCAAATTATTTTTTTATTTGCATATATACATTCAAAATCACTTTTTATAATAATTGGTATTTTTCCATAATTTTCTCATATTTTTATCAATTTATTTTCTAATTTATTCAGTACTTTATATCCAATAATTATTCATAAATTGCATTACAAATAATTTCAAAATATTTCTTATCTCAATATATCATTTTTAATCCTATTAGGATTTAATTATTTCACAAATTAGCCAATTTGGCATTATTTGGCTATAATTACAATAATTTTGTAATTATAGCTTAATTGTACATTTTATGTTATTTTTAATTCAATAATCAGTCATTTTATATTTTAAATACTAGGTTTATCCTAATTTCATTTTTATCTAATTATTAGCTATTTTTATTAATTATTTATCTAATTTTAATGGGTATTTAACAAGTAGCCAATTTTTATTTAAAATCTAGCCTAAATCAAATCTGGTCCTAACCCATTTAAATAAACCAAAATGACCCAAGCCCAATCTCTAAACTACCCGACCCAATCCCTCATTCAATCTGAGTCGTTGATTAATTCAAATCAACGGCCCAGATTGAAACTTACCTAAATTAATCCTAAACGACTACCCCCCCCCCCCCTTCTCATTTTCCTCCGTCTCTCATTCTCTCAGATTCTCTCTGGTTCTCTCTAGAACCTTCCACCTTCCCTCCTCTTCGATGGACTTTGTCCTCTCCGGCCACCTCCCTCGCCGGAAGCCATGTCCTCTCACCATCTCCTAGCCTCTGCTTCACCCCACGCCGGTTTGACACTACCCTGAGGTCCTCAGGTGAACCTGGAGCGGTTCAACTCCCCTTATGGCCTTTCATGCCATTTTCCGTCCATCTCCGGCGTTCGAGTAAAATCTATGACTTTTGGACTAAAACCAGTAATGTTTTGAGGTTTTCTTATCTTTTCTGGGTTCTCTTCGAAACCCTAGCTCTTAAAAACTTTCCGATTCCTTTAGATCTATGATAGATCTGTGTATGTTTTGAGCTATTTCGTCGTTTTCCTCAAAGATTCTCTGATTTTCTCTAAAATGGCTCTTCGTTTTCAGACTAGGGTTTCATGACCCATTTTCAAATGATTTTTTATGACTTTTCAGTATTATCCTAAGGTCTCTACTGTGTTTTAATGATTTATTTAAGTTTCTCTACCTTATCTGAGTTGTTGTGTTGAAATCCCTAATTTCTAGTCCTAAACCCTAAGTTCGCATATGTGTTTGCGTTTCATGAGTTTTGTGATTCACTGATATTTTACCTTATATTATTCATCTATGTCTTTGATTTTTTTTTGCTTTCCTTTTTATCTCACTGCTCATTCTGTAATTCATATGAACCCCTAGTTTCGTTTGATTTCACTACTAGGGTTTCTGACTTCTTGCCTGTTATTTATTCAATTCATGTTAATCTCCTTTAATCGATGCTATTCCTGTTCGAATCCCTGATTCTATGTAATTTTACTTTGTTAGGGTTCCTGATTTATTACTTGAATCCTTTATTCCTTGTGATTTGAAAACCTTACTGATTTTCTTACTAATTTTCGACCTTAGTTTATTTCTCACCGTGTTACATGATTAATTTGTTGTTAATTGATTCCTACTTGTATACTTGTACTAGTTGAAATTGTTTTCTTATATGTTATATGCATGTCATATATGGGAACTTTCCTTATTTTCTATTTGCCTACTAACCGTTTGAACTTAACCCCTTCAATTAAAGGATACTTATGCTGATTTTACACTATTTTGAATATGCCTCTAAGCTACATATGGTACCTTTCCTTATTTTGCTGTCTGCATAACACTGTTTGAACTTGATTCCTTCAATTAAGGGACACCTGTACTGATTGTGTACTGATTGATACTCAGTCCCTTAATTACTGGTTAATTTTGACTCCTACCTTATTTTCTACTGGTTTTCAAAACTATATATACATCACTTCTCATTTTTTTAAAACAAACTAATCTGGTTCAATAGCTCTCTCTCATAACTAAAGCTCTCTATTCTCTCTTTGTGCTACTTCCTATTACTCTTAGTTAGCCGGCTGCAAGCCAAGGCTAACTATTGCGCATCTCTTATTTCCTACTTTGTGTTACATTTCACTGGTATGTCCTAATTTAAATTTCAGTTCTCAAACCAACATGTTTCTATTATTGTTGCAATTCATTCTGTTTCTGATATGCTTTTATTTATTATTTTGGTGTTCAACATGTAACTAAAATCCTGAACTCCATTCACATGTTAAGTTATACTTTATCTGTCATAACCAGCATGTCTTCATGTACTTGATACATGTTCTTATGTGAATTTCTCTATGCCTATGTTTGTACATTACTTTGATTAGGGCATACTCTACTGTCTTAAACTATTTGGTATTGTTATGTTAATCTAATCCTATACTATGCTACACCCCAATTCCCTGAACCCCCCTTAAAGCTTCTATCTTGTACCTCTTTGTACTTATGCCTGTTATATGTTTATTACTCTGTACTTTATGTGTACCCAATCCCTCACTACCTTGTTTGTGTTTGTTAAACCTACCTTGGTATGCTGTTCTGATCTTGAGATGAATGTGTTTTGACTGTCTTACTATTTGTCAAGTTGTTTCACTGAATAAAGCCCTTTTTGCAAAACTCCCTTTTTACAATCAGTCTTTCTTGTGTAAAAACAGTTTTCCTACTCAACATCTCTTTCAAAACTATGTCAAGCACTCTCACTCTAATCTTAGACTTCTTAAGTTCTGCCTTCTTTGTGTGAGCATTGCTTTGGGACCCTTGAGCTCCCTCTGAACTTTGACACACTAAGGATGGCCCTTCCACACTGCACTTACTCTAATGTGGCTATGAAATCTGGGTGTGAGCACTGCCCGGGATCCCTTGAGGTCCTTAGGGAACTCTGACACACCCGGATTGTGAGAAAGGTTGTGAAATAATACTTGGCATTAAGGACATGGAGATCTGGGCCTATACTGCAGGCTCTCTATAGATAACTTCTTATTTTCTTTCTTCCATTTATGTAATTTATTCAATATTGGTCTGTAATTATTTATTGTAAACAACATTGGGGCTGGATAGTGAAAAGGGAAAGGGTAGTATGCATGTTATAAATATCAAGGGTAGAAATCATGCTTAGGTTTACATTTTTGTGCGCACTAGAATCCATGCTTAGGACCAATACATGCAAGCATATCATGCATTATAGATCATGCTCCCAGGTTTCATTGTGTACCGTTTTTAACATCTCATTCTGACATTATCATCGTCACTTAGAAATCCTATCCCTAAGGCAAATAATAACATAAAAAAAAACTGTCACTATGTGATTCTGCTTATTTTGAAATTCATTTAGAAATCCTGCTTCGCGATTGCATATGCATCATTCAACATTAGATATCATGTTCTAGGATCACCTTTCACTTAATTTAAGCACAGACGCATAAAGAGCATGAAACAGTCACCCTGTGCTAACAACTGGCAATTAATCTCTGCCTATTATGCCATACTTAGAACTGCATGCTCTTAGGTATAACAACCTAAAACTGTCAACAA
This sequence comes from Nicotiana undulata, assembly GCA_005239495.1. Classification (NCBI taxonomy): domain Eukaryota; kingdom Viridiplantae; phylum Streptophyta; class Magnoliopsida; order Solanales; family Solanaceae; genus Nicotiana; species Nicotiana undulata. Next base: position 19,350 of record ML281464.1, read on the forward strand.
TTTTGAACAACTATTGCATATGATCCCACGCTTAGGCAAGCCTTAGGTAATCAACCATAAGAAATAAAACTGGAATTGTCTCTTGTGACTATTGTTGAACTGTCAGAATGTTTAAAACCAGTAGGCAAAACTGATTAGGACTTCCTCTCTAAGTTATGCAATAAATTTATCATCTCTGTTGTCACCACTTAGATACCATGTTTAGGATATGAATTAAACCCAGGCCTAAATTGTGTTTGACTCATGTTGATTCTGTGCATTATTTGTGGAGGTCTTTGAGCCCCTTTTTCTGTTTATGTGTTATCCCCTATCTGCAGTCCTATTTGTTTATTTATGTGTCGCATTAGTATTTTACCGTTAAACCTGAGGGTCTGCCTAGAACCCCCCCCCCCCCCCCCCCTTTTTGGGAAAAAGGCACAAACCCCCCCCCGCGCCATATAGGAGGGGGGGGAA
>ML281464.1:19902-66568 GCA_005239495.1 Nicotiana undulata
CCCCCCCCCCCCCACCTTTTATAGGATAGAAGTCCTAAACTCCTCCGGGACTAATAGGAAGGGACGGGTAACATCATGCAATAGAGGTCATGACCAACACTCGCTTTAGTCACCTTCACGGGGTGGGAAAGGGTAGATATGGACATGATGATCGGTGCGTTAATACCACGCGTAACCCCTCTTTGAGGAGTGTCATACCGGGTATTGCATTGATATGATCCATATTATAAATAAACCTAAGATACCCTTATCCTATAGACATGTTTAGACTATAATCCTTTTCAAAATCTATTAGCTATTAAATACTTTCAAACTAGTAACATATGTGTGCTTAGACTTTGAATATTTCAAAATCCCCTACTATTTGGACATTAATTGTTGTACAAATTCACAAACGCTATTTGGCCGGGAACCACACTTGTGGATTCTCAGGGGTGCCTAACACCTTCGCCTTGGAATAATTTCAAGCCCTTACCCGATCTCTGGTAATGCAAACTAGTTTTCATGAGTTAATTACTCTAGGTGCCCTAACCCACCTTAAAAATCGTTAGGTGGCGACTCTTTAAAAAATGCAAACCCCTTTCCCAAAAGGAACGATTTGTCCCACCCAATGTCATAAACCCTTTTAGAACCGGGCCCCGAAAGGAGTGCCTTGGGGAAAAAATGGGGGCGCAACAGAGTCTCCCAGACATTGGCGAGTCTCAACAACTGGATGCAGGCAGCTACTTCAAAGCTGTATAACATAGTTGCAGCACAGTCCTCTGCCCCAGCAGCCCCACAGGTACCTCTGTTAGTGGAGGAAACTTTGAAAAAGATTCTGGACAACCAGAAGACCATAATGGAGACTCTGGTGGCACATGGGCATGTCATTGAGGAGATGGGGAAGCAAACAAAGAAGATACATAAGTCTCAGGCGTCGAAAAAGTCGGTGGAGAAGTTGAGACAGGAGGTTGCTAAGATTGCATTTGCCGTAGATCTACCACTGGACCTACTTATGAAGACAGCAGCCCCAGCAACACAGGTAGCACCAGAGGAATATGAGGTAGTAACCGGCCAGTCTGAGGATCCGGATGCTACTGCCCACACCGCTGAGGAGATGATCCAGATGTTCAGCAACCCAGTTACCCCTCAGCCAGGTGATGATGAGATAAAGCTTGAGGAGACTGAGGGTACTGATGATTCTATGTAGACTGAGGGTGCTGGAGATGCCATGCAGACTAAGAACACTTAGGGAGTTCTCTTAACTCTTACCCTTCCATGTTCTTAGTTTTTGTTAAGCATTGAGGACAATGCTTATTTTTCATTTGGGGAGTGGTCTATTTTGATGATTGATTGACATTGATTCTGGACTGTAATAACTCTGATACTATTTTTTTTCTATTTATTTTCTCCTTGGTATGTATATATATTCTTCCCTTTCGTTTGATGTATATATTCATTTTACTTCGGTTTGTATATTCATTCGTCTTGCTTTCCGTAGTTTATTTCGTAGCTTCTTTAGTTTGTCTTTCTTAGTAGTATAACTTCTTATTTGCTTTAGTAGTTTCTTTTAAATTTGCTAGCTTCTTCTTAATTTTAGTGAACAATAAGCCTTTGGTTTTCTTAATGACATGGTTCTTTTCAAAGGTGAGTCTTGTGTGAACCAGGTGGCTCTTCCCAACGATGGATGGCGTGACAACCTTCTTAAGGGATTGAGTCAGTTTTGGATGTTTAGGTAAAAACAAGTAGTGTATGAATAAATAAGAGTCGAGCATTTTTTACTTGGTACCAACACACTTAACTATGCGCTTAGTTAAAAACAAGTTTTTGTAAAGAAATAGCTCTAGTTGGTGACCTTGTGAATCTTGTGTTGACTTAGACAATCATCATATGGTTTAGTTGAACCGTAGAGATTTCAATCTTGAATGCGGTTGTTGTGGGCCCTCGACTTTTTTCTCTTTAACAATCCGGTTGTGTGAGAAGTGAGGTGTTTTGTTGCAAGTCCAAGTACCCATGTGAATGGTCTAGAACTTGCCCCGAATGTGTTTCTACGAAAAATTCTAAGTTATCTTGGCTTGAGAAGTGATTGTAGGCCCTCATTGGCCCGTTTTGAAACCTTTCATGGCCCACCAATGATATCATCCTTAGTAAACCCTTTTGAGCCTATAGCCTGTCTTTTCAATAACCACATTACAAGCCTTTAACCGCTTTATAGTGACTCTCTCTTGGCACCCAACTTTGTTTAGCACTCATGTGATTCAAATGGCAAGAACATAAGTTTGGGGGAGAGACGAGGAGTTTAAATATGGTTTCAAGGCACAAAAAGACAAAAGAAATGAAAAAGACGAAAAAGGCAAAGAAAAACATGGAGGAACAAAGAAAAATACAAAAAGAAAGTGAATAATGTGAAAGGGTTGAGAAGATGCAAAATAAAGAAAAAGTGAAAATCATGGAGAAAGCAAAGAATGAGATCGTGAATAGCATGGCAAAGAAAGAGTGATATCAAGTCTCTCTAATCCCCCTAAGGGAAAATAAAATGACTCAAAGAGTCGGCAAAGCATGCGCCAACAAGAAAATATGAAGTGCTAAAGGGAAGATGAACCGATTCCAATCCGATATTACCCTCCTTAATCCAAAAAGCCTTCATTACATGCCGAAAATTCCCTACGTGATTTCAAGCTGAGCAAGCTTACATTAGTGGTGATCTACATGAGGCGCAAGCATATGGTACTTAGAGTCGGGCTTGTGACATTCTTTTGAGAGTGATAAGCGGGTCTTCCTCGAGTCATTGTTTTGAACTCTTCATTTGTGAGAGAGATGAGCCTCTGGAGAGTATGTTTAGCATGAATGTATGTTTGACCCAAATTACACTTCCACAATATTTATTGGTATTCTACTTCTACTTTGTTCTATTGTATTCAAGTATAAAACTAAGAGACAATATTTTTGGTTTTGAGTTGTTTTTCAAATGATAAAAGGATCTAGGGTCGTGACTTCCACCTAGGTGGATACCTAATGGGTTGTAAGATCTAGGGCAAGTGTGATTAATCGGGGTCGTAATATAGCAATCACACCCGGGTACTCACTCTATACCTCTCGGTAGTTTGAGTGATTTTGCCCAAATTGGCTTTCTCAAGTCCAAATGGGTATTGCACAATACAAGTGATATTAGCTCAAGTCGGGTTTTACTATCTCTAGATTCAATCCTTTAATTGTGGCTATCAATTTCTTGAGTTCACCCCAATTTCTTGTTAGCCAAGTTTTCCTAGACTTAGTCTCTCTTTCTCAAGTAGAGACTAAGTCAATTAGGCATGAATCAATGTTTGCAACCATTAATTCTTGAGTTCAATCAAGAACTAGGCTAAATATCACTAACCCAATCACAAACAAGCCCTAAATTAAACACCCATAAAATACCCACGCTAGGGTTGGGTCACAACTCTAGCTAAAAATTTAGCTACTCATGAAAAATGCAGAAATTAAAGAAGAAGTAAAGATAGAATCCATAATAATTAATCATGGAGTGAAGATCTAATGTTTGGAGACAAATCTAGTACAAAATTACTTAAAGCAGTAAAGAAAAACGGCTCAGGTGCTCTTACAAAATAAAACTTGACCTAAAAATGACAAAAAGTCATATTTATACTAAGCTAAAAATATCTGACAAAAATGCCCCTGCAGAGGTTGTGCGGCCGCATAATTCTGAGTACAATTCGCATTCTGAGCTTGACTGGTCAACTGGGCTTTCTGCAGTAGCAAAAAATTGGGATGCGGCCGCACTTCATTTGTGCGGAGCGCACATTTCTGAGTGTGGCCGCACACTTGGCTTCTACTGGTATCTGGACTTGACTCCGCGGACCGCACATTGGTGAGTGCGGCCGCACTCTGGCTACTGCGGCCACACACTATTCATGCGGTCCGCACATCTTCAACTCAAGGTTCTCTGAATCTACTCCTCTGCGTCCGCATATTAGTGAATGCGGCCGCACACTGACTTCTGCGGTCGCACAATACTTGTGCGGTCCGCACATCTTTAATTGCCAAAACTTCCAAGTCTTTGAACCTCTCTTCTGCGGCCGTACTAGAATTATGCGGTACGGATACTCTGAAGCTGAATTTGACAGGGTTCCTTCATTGTTTGTGGCCGCACACAGTATTGTGCGGTCCACACTCTAAGCATTTTTGCCCTGTTTTTGTCCTTGTCCAATTTTGACTCCTTTTTGAGTCGATTTTCACCTTTTTGCTTGTTTCCCAATATTCCTGCAATAATATAGTTCTCGGGGATATCTTTAAGCATTTTCGAGCTAAAACTCAAGTAAAAAATGGCAAATAAGCAGTCAAAATCCCTACTTAACAGACACATATTGTGAAAGTCATTTATTTGAGTTGTCATGTTTTTGGCATACGTGTTTTGTTGAGAAAATTGTTATGTGTTTGCACGTGGTTCCTACCGTGCGGTTGTTATTGTATTTGCACGAGATTTTTGCTGTGTGGTTGTTATTGTGTTGCACGGGGTTTCTGTTTTGTTGTTATTATTATTGATACGCATGCGGTGGTATAAGGTCTGGGTGTTGAAACGCATGCAGTGAGATAAAGTGGGCTTGAAACGCGTGGCTAGTAGGGGAATTACTAGAAACCATGTGGTATGATAAGGTGGACTACAACGCGGGATGCTATTCGGGAAAATAATTTTCAAAATTAAATTTAAAGGCTCCCGCGGTGATATAAGGATAGTTGTGATTCATTTTACGATTGAGACTACGAGGTGATACCTCGGGAGGGCTCTTGTTATCATTTTCCCTTTTCTGTGCACTTGTCTTTGATTGTTGTTTTCCTTAGCGTACTGTTAATTATTTTCCTCCGTGTTGCACTATTTGCTCAATTCTATGTAGCTAATCATGTTGTGTTTGTCGCTGCTTCAAACTTCATTGCTATTTTTGTTACACTGTACATTTCGTGGTGATCGTTTCTTATGTTTCATTCATTGACTTTACTCTTATTTGTTGACTGGAATTATGGTAGAACACTTGGACAAGCATACACGTAGTTAAGTCACCCATATCAGTTCCTCGGTCTAGTGAGGTTTTGCTTTTTTTGGGAATCATTGCTAGGAATAAGGATTCCGAAGACTTTGACAGGTGTCGGTAGGCACGCCTCTGATAAGCGCTCGATCCTGAGTTAAAATGTGAATCCTGACGTCATTAACCATTATATGTACTCTTGTCTTCTTGCCTTCTGTGTGAGGATTGTTCTATTGGCATGTGAGTCGTCCATGCGGTTATAAGTTGTAATGTGGGCACAAGATGCCAAGTGATTAGGGTTCATGAATTGGGACCTGTGAGTTGTGATTATAAGGTTCAGTACCTCGTGGAAATGCTTGAACATATCTGGTGTGAAAGCGGTTGTTCTTATTGAGTTGTTGTTGGTTTTCCTTTTATTTGTTTCCCCCGAACTTAGACGATGATAAGTTACTCTACAATATTATTACCTGACTGCTTCTTGTTGAATATTGTTGTTACTAGCGTATCATTGCAAGTATTATTTTGTATTCCTTATCCTACTTAGCTTTATATTAATATTGTTTCTCTGTCAGTTCATCTACACACTTGTTCAGGTTGTTTAGTCTGGTAGGTGTCTTGACTGTCCCTCGTCATTACTCCACCGAGGTTAGTCTTGATACTTACTGGGTACCGTTGTAGTGTACTCATACTACGTTTCTGCACATTTTTGTGCAGATCCAGGTGCCAGTTGTTGTTGATTATTAGCTGGCTGGTCGAACTGTGGAGACTCAAGCTAAACCTGTCGTCGCGTTCGCAAACCTCGGAGTCACCTTATGACATTTTCATTGTATTGTTTAATTCCATTCCGAACAGTTACATTTAGATATTTTTCTAGCAAACTCAGTAGAGCTTATGACTTGTACTACCAATTTTGGGAATTGTAAGTTATGTATAAAGATTTCTATTTCGTATTTATCATTGATGGTTGAATTCTTCTATTAATTTAGTAAGTGTTAGGCTTACCTAGTCTTAGAGACTACGTGCCGTCACAACATCTTACCGAGGGAAATTAGGATCGTAACATCCTAGACACACCAACTCATAGAGAGCGAGAAGCATTACTAAAGTTGTCTTCTTTTGAATTTTGTAAAGAATATTGTTTGAGAGTTATTTAAAAATATTTGTGTGAATTTCTTTGTACATGTTTTTGTGAGGTTATTCTCTCAGAGTATTTGAGATTATTTAAAGTAGTTTTTATTCTCTTTTGTACTTTATTATTGTTATATTAAACTTATCGTGTTAAATTCGTGTCTCCTTTACCATTGTTATATATTTTGTTAGTCATTACTATCCTCCTTTATAATATAGTATTATAGTTAAAAATTGAAATAAAATATATTTTTACTCCAATGGAAACATATATAAATTCAATGTTAGGAGTTATTTATGTTATTAAAAAAATTCAAAACATTGAAAATTTTGAGATGTAAACTTGTTAAAGTGAGCAATTTAAGTGAATCCAAATGCATTTACAGAATTCAAATGCATTTAATATATACATGATAAGTAATGGTTAACCTAATCTACTCAACGGTCACAGACAAAAACTAAAATGAAAAAAACGATGAAAGAGGCAAAAAGTCTCATTTATGTACACACCAAATGGCATTGCCACCATTTGATAATATTTTTCTAAAAATCACTTAAAATGTAAAGACAAATGCAGATATTAGCATTAAGTCAATTAACTACTCCCAAGAAGAGGGGTTAAATAGTCAAATAGCAATATGTACAAAGAAACTATAGTACTAATATATTCTTTTTAATCCAATAAAATTAAAAAAAAAATATATTCTTAGTCACTCCAAAAATAATAGTCAATAATATTCTTTCGTATATACGTATTTATACACATTTTGGCTAGCGAATGTAATTAGTTTCGACCGACAGACTAATTATATATTTGCCCAATAAAACTTCTCTCCATTTTAAGCTGATTGACAAAAATAACCTCCTTTGAAATCCTTACTTAAATGCATTTGAAATAAACATGATAAGTAGTGATAAAACTTAATCTACACAAATCATATCTGACTAAGGTAAAAGTAAAAAAGAAAAAACGACAAAAGAGTGACTAAGGTAAAAGTAAAAAAGAAAAAACGACAAAAGAGAAGTCTTATTTAAGTACACACAAAATGGCACTGTAACCATTTTATATTTTTGTCATAAATTGCGTACATGTAAATACAATAGCTGATATTAGTGTTATGTCATAAATAATTCCCAAGAAGAAGGGCAAAATAGTCAAGTAGTAACGATATTTTTTTTATCGTCGCTAAATAGGATTAGGGACGAATTTTTTTGTTTAGCTACAAAATTTATCTTTGGCTAATTCGTATTTTATTAATAGTGGAAGGACAATATATATATTAGCTCAAAATTCCATTAAAGCCCCATACGATTGACACGTATGATGATCATAAGCACAACAAATTCCGCCTTATTGTAACTAAGTTTTTATTTATATCTTTAGTTCTCTTAAATAGCCTTGTAACACATTAAAAATATGAACCTATTTGTCTTTTGACTAAATCCGGCACTATTTATCTCTATATTTTGTTCCTAGAGGGATGCGTTCTCATTCATTCTTACTTGTAAGGACTTTGGGTCGAGAATTAGCATACAAGAGTCCGTCTCCATCTCTTACATTGCTTCAATCCCCCAAATTCCTTTTAGCGATCTATTCTTCTTCTTCTTCCACCATCGACTAACATCAATGGAGGTACGAGTTTAGAATTCTCAAACACTTTTAGTTTGTTGATCCGATTGGATTATAGTATATTTTTTCTTTTAACTATCTTGATGCAAAGCATACACTATTAAAAAAATATAAATTATAGACGAATAAATATTGTAGCTAAACAGAAAAATTCGTCGCTAATGCTATTCAACAACAGATTAATGATAGATTATAAAAATAATTGTTAGCAACAACCTATTTAGCGACAGATTAGATTTTAGCTTTTTTCTTCTTTTTTGTAGTGATAATTGTAAAGAGAAAACAAGCAATAAACATATGCTAAAAGATTTATTGGATTTTTCAAGTAAATACTTCCTTCTCGGCATATCTAATTACGTAAAAAAATTTAAAATCTTTATAACTATTAGCAAAATTGGAATGAAGATGCATTTTAGGAAAGAAAGGTGATTGAAATTTTGAATATATGAGCAATGGAAGGAGAAAACAAGGATTGGACAACGATGTTATACAGATCTGGAAATTAATATTTAAGGCTTTTGATTTTAACAACAAACAAGTACGTAATCTTGATATTTTAGAGAATTAAAAAATAGATTTAAAATTATAAAATACTATGATCCTATAGGTTAGTAAAACTCGATATATGTGTATATACCTTTCGTATCTTTCTATACGAGGATTTTATTATTTTGGGGGATCAAACAATTTTCCTTTTTTACTTTTTAGTACGATTTTATTAAACTCTTTTTAAGTATTTTAAACATTATATATGTATACTATCTTTCATTTTAGTTTCAAAAATATGTAAATTATATCTTTAAAATATTATTAATCTATGCCTAAATTTACAAAAAAAATAAAATGAAATTGACCCTCGTACTCTGAAATCTGTTCACATAAGAAATGACATATTTTTTAATTTAGAAAAAATGAATTTAAATTTTTTTTACCCTTAATGAGATACGAAAGTTATATCTAAGATCACACGTATTAAAAATTTTATAGCTTCAAATTTATGATATATTTAATTTTTTTTCTTTTTTAACGTCTCGCCTCTTGGAGTATTTTAAATTTTGAAAAAATTTCAAAAGAATTCTTTTTCAAGTGAAAATTAAAAAATTTATGCTCAAAAATTGATTTCGAAAAAAATAAAAAAATAATCTTATGTCCAAACGGGCCCTAAAATCTTATAAGGTGAATATTTTTGTAATTTTCTAAGAAAAAACAGAGGTAAACAGAAAGTCAAACACGCGGAGTAGGAACAAAATGTGGGTCCCAAAAGATTAGATACTGATAATCCACGTCATCCGACCACCGTCTACTTGCCAGTTCGGTCAGCCCCATTTTTCTTCACTTTTTCTCTTCAACGTAAACATAAGAAAAAAAAAACAATTCTCTACCGTTCTTTTTCTAAAGGGGAGAAAATTTGAGAGCCCATTTTTTCAAATTTATTTGTTTTTATCCTTGTTCCTTTTTCTTTCCATCCCCCAATTTTTCTTGTTTATTGATTTAACTGTTGTGGTAATTTTATTAATCAATTTAGGAATTTCAGGTGGGTAATTTCATTCTACTAACCCCAGATCTTAGTTTTCTTTATTTTATATGTGCATGTGGTTATCTGTTTTGTGTGAATTAAGAATCTGGGTGTTTTTAGTTTTTGTTTGATCTAGTGTCACTTGCTCAGTTTTGTGCATTTTAGTAGTTATAATTATTTTACCCTATCTGTAATGTGAAAATATAATTTATTTATTTATTTTGGTTTTGGGCGACTTTCTTAGTGCTTGATATAAAGTTCGTAACTTTTGTTTATTGTTTTAGGCATATTGTTATTAATTTTGGGTGATTTTCTTAGTGTTTGATATAAAGTTAGTAATTTTTTTTTGTGTTTGATGTAAATTTTATCATGTGTCCTCTAATTGCCTTGTTTTTGAAGTTATAAATGTGAAAATATTATTAATTTTTGGGTGATTTTCTTGGTGTTTGGTATAAAGTTAGTAACTTTTATTAGTGTTTTGACATACTGTTAGCAGGTATCCTATTTTTGCCCTGTTTTGGAAGGTATAAATGTGAAAGTGATTTTTGGGTGATTTTACTTGTGTTTGATATGAAGGGGAGCCTTGGAGCAACGTCAAGTTGTGTCCGTGTGACCTATAGGTCACAGGTTCGAGCCGTGGAATCAGCCGTTGGTGCTTGCATCAGGCTAGTCTGACTATATTACTCCTCTCGGAGTGCGGCTCGTCCCCGGATCCTGCGTGAATGCAGGATGCTTCGTGCACCGAACTGCCTTTCTTAGTGTTTGATATAAAGTTAGTAATTTTTGTTAGTGTTTGATGTAAATTTAGCAGGTGTCCTCTATTTGCTCTATTTCCCCTGTTGTTGAAAGTATACATGTGAAAATAGGAGTATTAATTTTTGGATAATTGCTCTTAGGTTTGGCATAAAGTTAGTAATTTCTTGTTGATACTTGTCCAATTGGTTTGTTTTTGTAATTTAAGTGTTTGGTAGTAGAATTTAAGGCAGCTTTTGCATGCTGCTGTAAGTTTGGTAGGATGCCGAAATGCTTACATCTAATCAAGTTCCAATAAAAAAGTCTTGTCTTTAGAGTAATGGAATTAGCGAAGGTATTTTGAAAGCAGTAGAGGAATCGGAAAAAAGTAAATGTTAGCTAAGTTTGGTAGTTTTGTTTGCAGAATATATCAGTTGTAGGATATGCTTGTTGGTACTTGACAAGATATGATGTTCTATTTTGTCCCGCTGTTTACGGACCGTAATTTGGATACTTTTTATTGAGTATGTTTTTATGTTTAGAAAAGATGAGGTAATCTGTCTTGTGAATTTTTATGTGTTTTTTGTTTCTTTCAAGGGAAAGACTTTTCAAGTGAGTCCAAATTTTTATTTTGGATGTGAAAAAGTTTTTGAAGCATACTGGATCAGATATTGGTTTGTTTGTTTTGCATTTAGCACATTTCTGTACATTTGCTAATACGAACCTTTTGTGGCTCATTTTCATCACCAGCGTATCGGAAAAATGCTGCCTCCACGCCAACAACCACGGCCTGGTGGACTACAGACATCTTTATCCTTGGTCTCTCCTGATGCTTGCGGATCTCCTAATCCTCAAGAACGTGGCTCGACCTCTGATCAGGCTCGTGATTCACCATCTGAAAGTGCTAGCTCACGTGAAACTTGGCCAACATCTGATGCTTTGATGGCGAAAAAGCTGGAGAAGGAGAAAGAAAATGGCTACGCTGAGCACTCTGTTGTCCACAATATATCAAACTCTGATAAAATGTCCCTTCGAGACATTGCTCGAGAAAGAGTTGATGTTATAGCTGAAAGGATGCGAAATCTCCCAGATGAGTATCTAGAGAAGTTCAAACACGAACTTCGGGTCATTCTCGAAGGATTAGGTGGTTCTCAGCACAGAGAGGAGTTTATATTCCTTCAAAGGCTAGTGAATAGTAGAGGTGATTTGACGGATGGAACCCTGTTCATTACACACCGCACCCAGCTAGAAATTCTAGTTGCTATCAAGACTGGAATTCAGGCATTCTTGCATCCTAGTGTCAGTCTCTCTCAAGCTTCCCTCATTGACATTTTTTTATATAAGAGGTGCAGAAACATAGCATGCGGTAGTGTGCTTCCAGCAGAGGAATGTAGCTGCGAAATTTGCGCGAAGAAAAATGGTTTCTGCAACCTTTGCATGTGTGTGATTTGTAACAAGTTTGATTTTGAGGTGAACACTTGCAGATGGATTGGTTGTGATCTCTGTTCTCATTGGACACACACGGATTGTGCCATTAGCAATGGGCAGATTGGAATGGGCCCGTCTGTTAAGAATGGAGCTAGCTCAGCCGAGACGCTCTTCAGATGCCATGCTTGCAGTAGGACGTCTGAGTTGTTAGGTTGGGTTAAAGATGTGTTCCAACACTGTGCCCCAAGTTGGGATGCGGAAGCTTTTGTTAGAGAGCTTGACTACGTCAGAAGAATTTTCCAGAGAAGTGAGGACGCGAGAGGCCGTAAGTTATTTTGGAAATGTGAGGAACTCATCGAAAAGCTGAAAGGTGGAGTTGCAGACCCTATGGCTTGTAAAGTGATCTTATCCTTTTTCCAAGGTAAGCCTCATTTCCAAGGTTTTCTTATTTATTCTCAGATCATTGTTAATTGATTGATTGTTCTGGGGCATTCTTACTGAGAAAAGGTTGAAATGAAAGCTTGATACATCCAACAAGAAGCCACATGCAGCAGGTTAACAAATAAATTGATTACTGGCCCTTTGTTCTTTTGCTTCTTTTATATATAGTTAGAGTTCTTTGGTACGCTAGGTGGGCTAAAGGGGTTTGTATTCCTCTGGTAGGATCATTTACTTCACCGAAAAGCTCATGCAATATTTGTTAAGAAGATTTATCTATTCGATAAATAACCAATCATCTAATTGGATATTAAGCGTTTAAGACCAACGCTCTTGCCAAACTTCATTATTCATTTGCTTATCTATCGGCAAAATTACTTCTCAGGCCATCCAATTCTTTCTTTCTTTAGTTAACAATAATTGTATTCCAATATTTTGCGGGTTTCTTATTTTTTCTTTCTTCCCCATAATTTTTTTTAAAAGTCCCAACCAATTTGCATGTGCTGATGGCCTTAGCTAAGCAGAATAACGGAGTGAAAGGAGAAGAGTTGCATGCAACAAAGAATTGGTTGATGGACACAAAAAGGCGAAGCAATTAGCATTTAAGGAAAATAAATTGAAAGATGGACTGTGGAACTTAGAAGTAGATGTAGATAGAAGAAAGTAGTTATGCCGAATGGAGAGGAGTTGCTTGCAACAAAGAATTTGGTGGTGAAATCTAAAGGCATAAACGAATTAGCATTTAAGGACAAGATATTGAAAGATGTGGCCTGGAACTTAGTTCTTCATGTATCCATGCAAATGATGGTCAGGTAGAGATCCGTTGTGGTCTGGGGAGAGCGAAAGAAGAAAAGAGGAGGAGAAACATGTTCACCAAATTCCCCTTATATGTACAAGGGGAAAAATAGTCCTTTTATGTTTTAATCCGGTGGATATAGAATAGTTCCTAGATCACAACCAAACTCACTCAAGTTCGAGTTATAACCAGATTATAATTTATCTGGCATAATCTGGAGAGTCAAAAGAATTTACCAAATACGAAGACACAATTTGATAGAGTAGCTACTTAGAGACGGAATTATTTCCATAAACTATGTGAAGTCAGAAGTGAATTTGGCCTATCCTCTGGCTAAAACCCTTGGGAAGAAAATTAATAATTGAATCATTGAGGGGGTATGGGAGTTTCCAAACCTATGTGATGGGCAATCCCATGCATTAGGTTCATATGGGTAATAGCATTTTTTTTATCTATTATGCACTATTAAATTTGGCTCTCCTATGGTCTGTATAGTGCAAGATTGCAAGGAAAGTGAGATTGAGTTATTAAACTCTTACTCCAATCCATATTCTTTATAGGTGGTGTATTGCACTACATAATACACTTGATGGATGGACCTAGAAGTGTGGAGTGAGGGTTATTCCTATGAAATTTATGACAAAAAATTCTAGAGCATTCATGAATAACCAGGCGTGCCCGCCGTAAACAACAAAGTTTGTGTGGGGGGTATAGTGTAATAATGGATAAGACACCTAACGTACAACAAGAATTCTTGGTTCATAGAAGTTCAAGACTTCACCAATTATTCTCTAAGTTAAATCTTTTTTATTCTGGATATGGTTCATAGTCCAGAAGACACCAAATTCGACGCATTATGGTCGATTGTGGAAAACCCAAACAAATAATTATTTTTACTTTTTTCTTTAGTATCCCTTTTGAGATATGTGGGAAATTGTTAGGAAACTGTGAATAGTATCTCAAAATGGAAGAGCCCCCCTTATTGGTTAAGAAAATCTCTAGATTCATTTTCTTGAAATGGAGTGTTAAGAAAATGTCTATGCTTACCAGAAAATGTCTTTATTCATCCTCTTGAATTTAGTGTCTTAAGTTCATATAAAGGATTCTTTATTTCGGAATCCATTTACGAGCATTATTTACCCACTACCACCTTCTGATTTTTCCTTTGTCTATATATACATTTTATACTTTTCCTTTAGGAGACACTTTGGGAAAACAAAATTACTCTTCTTCTTCACTATCCTAAACTATTGGGTTTTCTACTCTAGAATTATACGTTGTTTCTACTCCTATATTATATTAGAAGAGCTTGTCGAAACCTGGGGATATGCCTTCTCTTGCGAAATATCCGGATAATGTCCTTGACGTGCCTAAAGCTTAAATAATTTTCGTGTTTTTTCCACAAGAGCAGAAACAATAAAGATTAAATAGAGAAAACCTAGCAGTTCAACAGAAAGGAATTAACGTTTTTCTATATTCAGTGTCTTTACAAAAGGAATATGCGTATATATAGGTGAGGAAAAATCAGAATGTTATAATGGAGGAACCCATAATGGTCCAACGGTTAGCAATTTGGAATAATGACCCATTATGTGAAATAAAGGCAAACTAATTCCAAGAGGATGAATTTGGAATGTTATCTGGACTTCTTCTTCACACTAATGAATCTTGATTTTCTTAACCAATCAGAGACTCTTCCCTTTTGAGATGCTAATCCCACTTTTCTAACATTAGCTATATCTGTTGACCTCTGGCCGGTAGTCCCAGCCTTCTGGGATGCGATTTTGACATTTGAGAATACTACATGTTCTCTGGAATTTTTTTTCTTTTTTCCAAGTGTTATGATTTGTCGCTAATGTACTGTTAAAGTAATTTCCTTCTCCCCTTGAATGCTCTTGTAGGTTTTTGTTCTTTCCTTTTAGAGAAAAAACATACTAAAGTAAATTTGTTTTTTTGACAAATAGAATAAGTGAGCTTCACTATGTGATTCCATGTCTTCGTCCTTTATTTGTTATCGTATCATTCTTAATTCTTAATGAGCTATTATGTCTCTGTAAATTGACCGTTTGTAGCGAACTACATGTTCAAAGGAAACAAGAAATGAAAATGATGTGAGATATAAGAACTACGATAATGGCAGTTTGTTACTTTGAAAAGCTAATTGTTGACGTCATTAGAAATTAGAGTTAATTGACAAAGGAAGGTGATTTATTCAACTAAAGGGTTGATATGTAATTTCAAGAGAAGGGGGAGAAGGTCCGTATGATTATGAAAGAGAATCCTCGTGTGATTAACACAGATTGAAACATAAATTGGTATATCATTTGCTTTTCTATTTTACTGATTTTGATTTGCCCTCGGTTTTTTGTTTTGGGCATTGAGTTTGAGAATTCAACTGAGAGTACTTGTATTATCATCAACTATTCATTCTGGCGTTACTTGATTTATATGACTGATTGGAGTTGGGTAAATTTTGGGCCTAATGTAAGGTTTATAGCGTCTTTCACAATGGATAAATCAAGAATTTCAAGTACATCAATAAGTTTTAACTTTCGTCTCTTAAATGTTTTTATCACTTTTACAGAGCTTGATGTGGATCCTTCGAAGAGTCAAGACAATGATGAAGGTGGTCGGCTGATACCTCCACAAGAAGCATTTAACAAGATTGCAGATGTAGTACAAGAAGCCATCAGAAAAATGGAAGCAGTAGCAGAGGAGAAGATGCGGATGGTTAAGAAAGCACGGTTAGCTCTTGATGCATGTGATCAGGAGCTCAAGGATAAAGCTCGGGAAGTGACCGCACTAAAAATGGAGAGGCAGAGGAAGAAGCAACAAATCGATGAGCTTGAAAGCATCGTAAGGCTTAAACAGGCAGAAGCCGATATGTTTGACCTAAAGGCCGGTGAAGCTAGACGAGAAGCTGAGAGACTGCAACGAATTGCACTCGCCAAGACAGAGAAGTCAGAAGAGGACTACGCTAGCAGGTATTTGAAACAACGATTAAGCGAGGCTGAAGCAGAGAAGCAGTATTTATTTGAGAAGATAAAGCTTCAGGAAAGTTCACGAGCGTCGCAGAGCAGTGCTGGAGGAAGTGACCCTTCCCAGATGATGTACAGCAAAATCCAAGATTTGATTAAGAATATGTAGAAAGTTGCTTCAAAGGATGAGGGCTAATCAAATGACATGAACTCTTTTGGTGCTATTCCATAGAGTAGTCTGCCCCTAAAATTTACTAGGCTTTTGGATGTATGAATTGGTTCTAACCTTTTGGTCTTGATAATTTTTTCTTTTCATTCTGTGCTTTCTTTTTTAAGATATGAGTTGAGCTTAACGAAAGAAGTGAGGATTCATATCGCTGACTTCAACTTGTTGGGAGGCATAGTTGGTTATTGTTGCCTTCTTTTTCTGATGGATAAGCTGAAAGAAAGTAAAGGCAGGAATTGCATTTCTCTTAGTCTGAATGTGACACAAACTTAGCTTCCTCAGTTTTATCATTTAACGGTAGTAAATGAACATGATTTGCTTGAGCTATATCAGAATAAGATTTTCCCCAGTGTTTAGGTAATGCAACAGGAAGTTAAAATTTCTTTTAATGCCAAAAAAAAGAAGTTAGGATTAAACGATCTTGTTTTTTATTTTCCACTCGGTGTTTGATATTCGCATACTAAAATTATTTCAAGAATTTAACAGTCACTAAAGGCAATTCGGTGCATTAAGCTTCCGCTATGTGCGGGTTCCGGGGAAGGGTCGGACCACAAGGGTCTATTGTACGCAATTTTACCTAAGATTTCTGCAAGAGGTTGTTTACACGACTTGAACCTATGACCTCCTGGTCACATGACAGCATTTTTACCTGTAACGCCAAGGCTCCCCTTCCATTACTAGTCATTAAAAGACAACCCGGTGCACTAAGTTCCCGCCATGTGCGGAATCCAGGGAAGGCTCGGACCACAAGAGTCTGTTGCACACAGCTTTACCCTGCATTTCTGCAAGAGGTTGTTTCCATGATTTGAATCTGTGACTTCCTAGGCACATGACAACAACTTTACCAGTTAAGACCAGACTCTACTAGTCTCTAGACGTCCAAAAGAAAAATGGAGAGAGAGAGATTAACCATAATAAAGGACCATCTGATTTGGTCAAATGTATTAACAAAGCTTCAGGTTGGGTCAGAAATGTGGGGATAAATCCATAAAAGCAGAAGATTCATAGAACAATATAGGATTGACAAGTTGGTCAATAAGCCTGCAATATTAATAAAGGCAACAACTCAAAATTATGAGAAAAATTTAAAGGGAAAAAGAAAATGACCATTTTTCATAAATTGCTACCAGTGCTTTTTATTTCATTTCCGCCAAAACTAAATGCAAAATCTCTTCACGTGGCATATTGTTGAATTCTCCATTTCAGACTGACGTAAAAAATTAATGTCCCAACATTATGGACTTTTAGGAGCCGTTTGGACATAATTTTTTCCCCTTTTTTCCAAAAAAATATTGGTTATATACATTTAACTGAATTTTTCGAACATAGAGTTTTAAATCTGAAAAAGTAGTTTTACCTCTTTTTCAAATAAATAATATTTTCTTTTTCAAAAAATTGCAATACTTTTTTAAGTGAAAATTTTCAATTTTCAAATATCTTTTTTTTTTTCAAACTTTACCTTCAAAAACTACTTTTTTCCAAATCTCACATTGTTTATGTCCAAACACCTACTTAATCCTCCAGAATGTATACATATATACATATGGGGTTTCCTTATCATATTTCTATCTCTATCAGCTCGACACTCTTCCCAATTCAAATCTTGAATATCCATGAAATAATAAAAGTTGATAAATTAGGATCCATAACTTGCCAGCTTGATTTACCGTTTTAATTTCTTAGCGGGTGGTTTTTGTGTGGTCCTTTCGGGTCGTCTCGTCTGATCTGGGCTGATGGCGCTTCGTAACAATTTGTTTAATTAATAATTTAAAATATTTATAGGACGTATGAAGAAATTACGATCAATAACTTTTTTATTCGACTCTCGAAAAACAAAAAATATCACATAAACCAGGACCAAAGAAGTATATTTCAGTGGTAGAGCACTTCCATTGCCAACCGATAAGTTAGATGTTCGAATCACGAAGAATAAATGAAAACATTATTGATTCTCCCAAGTCTTAATCATTTGATTCATTTACCTTAAGTTGTTCAAACTAGGTTCACATTATTTGTTACCAAAAACTTAGAAAGTAAAAAGATACTCCCTACGCTCGATAATAAGTGATTTTTAATTGTTTTCATACAGATTAAAAAATTCATCATATAACATTACTTTTTTCGGTCCAAAGTAAATGATTTTTTTGAATGTTTTCACACAGATTAAGAAATTCACCTTTTAGCATTAGTTAGCAATGAAATTGACCATATTAACTTTTACTATCTCACATAAACACTCCTAACACATATTCCAACACTATTTACTCCAAGGACAATGTAGGAAAAAAATAATTAATTCATTCTTGAAATATGGAAAAATCACTTATTTTGGACCACAAAAAAAAGGCCAAAATATTATTTATTTTGGACCGGAGGGAGTAATTAGCAATGAAATTGATCATATCAACATTTACTATCTCTTCACATAAACACACCTAACACATACTCCAACACTATTTACTTCAAGGACAGAATATATAAAAAATAATTAATTCATTCTTAAAATTTTAAAAAATTACTTATTTTGGATCAGAAAAAAAAAAAAACCTTAAAAATCACTTATTGTGGACTGAACGGAGTGTAAAGAAGTTGGTTAAAAGTTAAAACAACAAAGTGAACCACCTACATGTGTCCCTTTTGCTATTCATCAGAAAGAAATGGGTCAATCATAAATTCCACTATACCTACCACTGAATTAAGAGAATTAAAGGCACACCTTACTCCTATCTCTCTCAAGTCTCAGGCATTATCTTGGGACAAGAAACATGTTGGCTCTTCCCAAAAATTTTAGTCCTAAATTTCAAGTTTTCTTTCCCAACATAGTCCTTAATTGTTCAACCCCACATGTCAGATTCCTCTCATTCAATGAAATATTTATTACTCCATCTATTTCAAATTTATATAATACGTTTTATTTTTCAAGATTTAAATTGTGTAAAGTTTAATCAATACTTTGAAATATATTTTGTTTTGATCAAATTGACATGAGAAGAATTATAATTTTTAAATATTTAAATTTAAATTTTAAAATATTAAGTTAAACTAATTTAATTTAGCTTCAAAGATGAGAAAAATTGATTCTTGATAAGAGAAATATGTCGTATGAATTAACACAAGAAAATAGTTGTGGTATTAGGGTGTGTTTGGTACGAAAGGAAAATATTTTTCGAAAAATGTTTTTTAATTTTTTCATGTTTGGTTGGCTTAAATGTTTTGGAAAATATTTTCCTCATCAACTCATTTTTCTCCAATTGGAGAAAAATGTTTCCCCTATCAAGAGAAGGGAAAACATTTTCCAAAACTCCTTCTCAACTTCCCCATCATATTCCTTACCCTCCCCAACCCNCCCACGGAAAAAAAATATTTTTTTAAAATATATTTCAGTTTTACTTTTTTCATCTCTCGGTTTACATGTTCAAAATTTTACAAGTTCCAAAGTTATGAGTTCGGAGGTTTCTGTGTTTCGAAGTTTCCGGGTTTAGAAATTATAAAGTTTACATGTTCGAAAATTCGCGGTTTCGAAAGTTTTGCGGTTCAGAAGTTTATGAAATTTGTGGGTTCAGAAGGTTGTTGGTTCGAAAGTTTATGGCTTCATGTTTATTGTATCAAAATTATTTATGAATACTCTTGAGAAAATATTTTCCTTGATTTGCGTACCAAACACCAGAAAAAGAATAAGATTACTACTTGTTTTCCAAGAAAATATTTTTCATGGAAGATATTTTCCTTTATACCAAACACACCCTTAGTTATGCTGAAATTAGTTATACTAGGATTGATTATGCTGGAGTTAGTTATACTGGTATTATTTTTTTATTGATAGTTTGGTATGTTATATTAATCCTAAGATTGTCAATTTTATTATTTTATCGTAAGATTACTATTCTACCATTTGACATGCATAAGTTATCCCGATACTATTTTCAGTTTTACAATAACTTATTCCAAATAAGGGATAAGACAATATTAAATTTTATCCCCATTTTTCTTTTTTGCTTATCCATACCAAAACTATCCCTCATATTCTTTTCCATATTTTGGTTGTGTGAAGCTAAAGCCACTAACTAGGACACTTGGCACAGTGCTGCAGAGCTACATTTAAGCTCAATCACTACAAATCTAGCAATTTAATAATAGTGCCCAAAAAAGTTAAAATAAAATCTACCACCAAAAATATGTAGTAATAAAATAGTATTTAATAATTTAAAGCTTAGTGGGGTTCTCCCCTATATATAAGTGGCACGGGCAATAATGTTTTTTGTACTGTTGTGTAAAACTTTCCTTTGAACTGCAATTAAATTTCTATGCTTTTGTGAGTTTGTGTTCAATTACTTAAGTGTAAAAATCATGAGTTATTTGGGTATTGGAGTAAGTCCAGGGAATGTTCCAATTCATCATAAGAGTAATTTGAAGGTAATTGATAGGAGAGTGAGATTAGCTGAGCTGATATTAAGGTGTTTAATTTGTGGTTTAGCTGTTGTTGCTGCTGTTCTTATAGGTACTGATAGTCAAGTTAGAGTTATATTCTCAATTCAGAAAAAGGCTAAGTTCACTGACATGAAATCTCTTGTGTAAGTGTTTTTTCCTCTCTTTTTTCTGTTTCTTTTGTGTATATGGTTGTTTATCTTGTAATTTAAAGATGGGAAAAATGTCCAAATTTACTCCTATACTGTGCGAAATATCTTAAATTTTATCATTTGGAGTGAAGGAAAGGTCACGTGTTCGAGCTGTTAGGCTACGTACTATAGACCCTCGTGGTTCGATCCTTCCTCGGACCCCGCGCATAGCGGGATCTTAGTGCACTTCTTGGACCAACAGTAAAATTGTCTCTGTATGATCTACATGTCACGGGTTCGGGCCGTGTAAGCAACTACTGATGCTTGCATTAGGGTAGAGTATCAGCATCCCACCCCTTTGGGTATGTCCTTTTACGGACCAGGAGCGACACTAAGTTGGCGTAACTGGTAAAGCAGTTGCTGACATGTGACCAGGAGATCACGTGTTCGAGCTGTAAGACTGCATCCAATAGACCCTCGTAGTTCGAACCCCGCGCATAGCGGAGCTTAGTGCACTTGGAGCAACAGTAAAGTTGTCTCACAGGTTCGGACCATGGAAGGAACGACTCATGCTCGCATTAGGATAGATTGTCTACGTCCCAACCCTTGGGGTGCGTCCTTTTCCGAACCCAACGTGAACGCGAGATGCTTTGTGCACGGGCAGAGCCGGACATGCTTTTGTTCTTTAGCAAATTGTCTCGAATTTGTTTTTGACTTTAACAAGAATCTAGTGTGGATTGGGTGGATTTTACGTGCTAAATACTTTGGGAAAAGGGTTCAAATTTACTCATACTTTTGATTGTGGTTTAAAATTACCCTCCGTTATACTTTTTCGTACAAACGATAAGGGTATGAATGGTCCCAAAGTGTAATGGATGGTAAAATTAAGATATTTTGTGTAGTAGATTAGTATATTTGACCCTTCTCCCTTCAAAGATTAAATGTTTAAGACTTGAATTTTGTTAGAGGTTTGAACTTTTGTTCTTTTCTTTTGCAGATTTTTAGTGATAGCTAATGGATTAGCTGCTGCTTACTCACTGGTTCAAGTTATAAGGTGCATTTTGAGCATGATTAGAGGAAGTGTTCTTTTCAATAAGCCCTTGGCTTGGGCTATTTTTTCTGGTGATCAGGTATAAAAGGTTCATTTTGGTTCTGCTTTACTTTTAAGTAAAAAATTTGATATTCCAAAGGTTAAGTTAAATTTAGAACAAGAGAGCTTTTTCAAAGCTCCATAATTAGTGACTCTACTGTGAAAACTTAAAAGTAGGTTTTTGATATTAATCCTTTAAAAGTTGAACCCTTGTATTATCCTTGAGAAACCGAGCTGATTCAAGTCAAGGCATATCCTCTTGTACTTATCTGTTATGACCCGATAGGTCATCTTATATTTTAAAACCTAGTTCTGCGCCTTGAAGCCTTAAATACCTCATTTTAGCCTTCCTCGATTTGTGTACGCAGTCCAGGTGCTTTCCTGGAAAACTTTTATCTTAAAAACTAATTTTTTGCCTTAAAATCCATTTGAGTTGACTTCGGTCAACGTTTTTACTCCATTGTTAGTGTGACGGGGTTCGAGCCGTGGAATCAGCGACTGATGCTTGCATCGGGTAGACTGTTTACGTCACACCCCTTGGGGCGCGACCTTCTCCGAACCATGCATGAACGCGGGATGCTTTGTGGACCAGTTAGTGTGATGGGGTTGCTTACTGAGGGAATTTTGGTTAATGTTTGCCTCTTAAACATGGAGTTGTTACAATGCTTGAACTAGAATAAAACTATCTTTGGGTCAAATATGACTCAAATAGGAAAAATTCGTTGGTAGTTCAGTCCAAACTTGGAGAGACTGCCAAAAAGTAGTTTGGAGGTCAATCAAAGTAAGAAAAAAAAAGGGCAGCCCGGTGCACTAAGCTCCCGCTATGCGCGGGGTCCATAGAAGGACCAGACCGCAAGGGTCTATAGTACGCAGCCTTACCCTGCATTTCTGGAGGTTAGTCTAAAGTAATCCTTCAAAAATACACACTTGAGCAGTTCTAGTTCTTTATGTTTATCAAACTTGAGCACTTTTTGTCTCTTTATGTTTAAAACACACGACAATAGTTGTGTATCGCAAACATGGCTAGTAAGAAGCACGTGAGCCGTTTAAACTGAATAAAACCATGGAGATGAACTTCTCTTGATTCATTTCCTCCCAATTATATGGTTTTTATTTTTGTTGTTTCTTCTAGTGTCTGGCTTGCTTCTGCTGCTGATCTTGTTTTTCTTAGGGTACAAATTGAGGGAAATGAATTGGGAGAGGTCCATCCGGATTTTTTCTTCAGTTTTTAACGGTTCACGTGCTTATGAGAAGTCAATTTCGTGATATATAAATAACGCCGTGTGTTTTAAGTATAACTGGGACCAAAATCACTCAGTTTTGGTAAATATAAAGGAGTACAATTGCTGAGGTTTTATATTTAAAGGACTATTTCAGACCAACCCCCAAATGTAAGGAAGTATTATTGATATTTTCTCGTCCATGTAAAACCCAAGACATGGTATGGAATTGGTTGCCATTCTTCGTGTGCGACTACTTAAAAGTGAATTTGTCGTGATAATTTAGTAGACTATTGATTCTGTATGCTTCGAATCAATTAGTACATTCTATGTATTCGTGATAACTAAGTACCAAGGGGTGATAACTAAGTACCAAGGCGAAATTGGTGCAGAAGCGTTTACTGCATCCTGCATATAAATTATGGGATAATGCTGCTGTCCATACTAGAAAAATCGTTTATTACTTGTCTCTAGCTGTTTTTCTACGAATTGGAGCAACAAAGAGGCACTTCTTGCATGTTTTATACCCATAAGATCTTGTCCGCCAAATCTACCGTTACCAACAAATGTGTGTGGGTTTTAAGTTGGCAGAAAATAGATGTTTTGACGGCCTTCCCCAAGAAAAAATTTCCCCCTTGATGGTCGTTTAAGCAAAATGTTTACTAGCACTCGGTGTTTGTACCAAACCGTGCTACTTATCATGGTTAAGTGATAAAATGAGGTGTGAATATATACTAATTAACTATATATTAAGCGGGAAAAGTTTATGTGCAAATATGTGTCACACATTTATTTGTTTGGTGTGAACACCGGGGTGTGGTCAAGTCTTCTTCCCATTTAATACAATCTGATGTCATCTATTAAGGGTAAATTCTTAGTCAATTAAGCCACTGTCTTAACTTGTGATCTGAAAGGGAAAAGGTTTCCTAAACTGAATGTAGCAATAATGCATTTTGGATGACTGGTTTTGCAACATTAAATATGTTTAACTTAAAAATGCAATGAGAACTCCAGAATTTATCAGAGAGCTATTGTCTCGCGCATGAATTGCTTTCCTGTGTCAGACACTATGTTAAACCATTATATAGTTCATAATTCGTCAACCTTCAGCCATGAAACACACCTCAAATATATAATAAAGTATCCTGACTGTCACATCTATAGAGATCAGTCAAATCTTTCATTTCGGTCATCTTACTATCTTGTTGTTATTCGTTTCCATGGCTTCTCGTTGTTGTCTCTTGTACATTAATGGGGTGCTTATGCTTTCCTGAGCCGGGGTATATTGGAAACAACCTCTATATCTCCACAAGGTAGGGGTAATGTCCGTGTACACACTACCCTCCCCGGACCCCACTACGTGTGATGTGATTATGCTGGGTATGTTGTTGTTAATTCCGGTTCAAATCCAGTATTTCAGAAGTTCATGTTGTTTGCCATCTTTGAAGGTTAGTTTCAATGGTCATATGCTTATGTAACTATCTTTTTCAGTTTTTTACCTTTTCTTTTCAACAGTATACTCAAACTATACCCTTTTAACCTTCTGGAGGTGTTTGTAATTATTGAAATTCAAAAAAGAGTCTTGGTTATTGTTACTCAATCTCACGGTTTTGACTATATTTTGCTCCACTAATACCATATTTACAAGAGTTTAGCCTCTGTGTACTGACGGGATACAGTTTTTTGATATCATCAGGTTAAAACGACCTATAAGAACCGGTTATTCTGTAATATAATTTGGTAACTAAAATAGAACATGCAACTGATAGTGCACAATTTCTTAATGCTATCAATGTTAGGTAAATCCTGTATATAACTGATGTCCTTTTTCCGGCGTGTGCAGTTGATGGCCTACTTGAATTTGGCTGCGGTGGCAACAGCAGCACAGTCGGCAGTATTTTCCAAGTTAGGTCAAACAGAGTTACAATGGATGAAACTCTGCGATATGTATGGTAAATATTGTAACCAAGCTGGCGAAGGCGTTGCAAGTTCTGTAATAGCGAGCCTTAGCATGATCGTCCTTTCTGGTATTTCTGCCTTCAGTCTTTTCCGCTTGTATGGAAACAGTGGAGGAAAGGGTAATGCTAAATGATGAGTAGCAGCAGCAGCTCAACCTTAGCTCTTCAGTGACTCTTGATATGTAACTTGGTAGATTTTGGTCTTTTTTGCTGTTGTATAATAACTGATTCTGGATTTTGGTCTTTTTTGTTGTTGTATAATAACTGTTTCTGGGTTTTGTTTTTTTTGTTGTTGTATAATAACTGATTCTGGTCTTTCCTTGGTTGAATGCCTACCTACTTTATTTGGGGTATGTTTGGAAAGTCACTCGGGTAATTGGAATTGGTGTAATTACACAACCTAATAATTACGACGACCTGTTTGTTTGTCATAATATAATTACAGTGTAATTACAAGCGTACTGTTTGGTTGCACAAGTGTATTACACAATTAGATTAAATTTTAAATGAAGTAATTATCGAAATTTAGAAGTTAATATAATAAATATATGCTTATAAATGATATTAGATTTGGTATTTTAGATGCATATTTTTTCTTGAATATACACTAATTAATCATCATATATTTATATTTATAACTAATATAATTTCATAACATTATGCAAATGTTTGACAAAACTAATTTATCAATTCTAATTAAATAATGAACAATATGCAATATGAAATAACAAGCCAATACTACTAACAACTTGTTTGGATGATTCTTACTCATTGTATTTTATCGCATTGTTACTTTAAATACGATGTTTGTTTTTATTGTGATTTAAATTTTATTGTATCGTATCGTTAAATCCATCGTTACATAACGACGAAATGTGTCACTTTATGTAACGACCGATTTGGTGTAGTCGCGTCATTACCTTGTCTTTTTCACTCAATCTCACCCTTCATTATTATTAAATAATTTTATTTTATCATTTACCCTACCTTTTTATATAATAGTTTTACCTTGTATCATAATTTTTCTTTATAATATTGCAAGTTATTCTTCTTATTGTTGGTAAGCGATATCATGAAATGGTGGCAAATGACACAATCTATCCACACATTGTGTTTATCAAACGATGCAGTATAATACAATACAGTACGATATGATACATTATGAAACGATACGTAACAATCATCCAAACAAGTAAAACAAGAAAATTGAAACCATAAATATAACACAACTTCAAATCTCCCTCCCTCCCCCCCCCCTCCCCCCCCAAAAAAAAAAAAACTTTAACATATGTCAAATTCCAGCATAATAAAAATAAGTTCTAATACAACATAAGATTGGAAAATATAATAAGTTTATAACCCCATTCAACAACAAGATTCTACTTTGATGACATCACTCTTTATATGTGAAGTTTGTTAATGATTCATTAATTCTTAGGAGGTGTAGTTTGGAAAAATAGAATAATAACACAATTACGCTAAATGAAGAAAATAAAATAAATAAAAAATAAAATATACGAGCAATTACATGGAATCACTAGAAGTGAAGGTACATAAATAAAAAATTAATGATGTACAAAGAAAAAATATATTTTACAATTAAAAAGGAAATTAACGTAAAAATAAAATAAAAATAAATTAGATTAATGAAAATAAAAAGTTATGAAGAAAATAAATTAAAATAAAAACAAAAAGAAAAGAAATTAAAAAGCAACCTTGTAATTACACAGAGTAATTACCACTAATTCTCACCTTCCCATGAGAATTGGAGAGTGTTATACCTCTTCAATTACACCTTACTCCATGCTAATCAAGTAATTAGCAAAACAGAAATTACTTTTCACCAAAAGTACTTTTGAGAAAAGGCTAATAGTTTAGTGTAATTATCGCTACCAAAATAGTACGACCAAAATAATAAGATGTATGAGACATGACATAAAATAACGATACCAGATGATTTTTTTTTTTAAATTCCTACAAACACAAAATTACGTTTCTGTTAAAAACAAAAATGTTATGAAATATCATATTGTGTAGTGGATGTCTATAACTCCTTAAAAAGTTACTCCCACTTCTCTTCTCCATTATCCTCCTACTACTTCTTACAATAACTGTTGTCTCACACCTCCATAACCCCCTCCATGATCTTTCCCCATGATCTAAATGGTTAATACATAGGCCCTCGGCCTCACTCAGTCAAAACCTCTCAAACGGCTGCTCGGGCTATCAGTAAAACGGGGTACTCGACCAAAAATATAATTTTAAATCACAAAATAATGTAAATAAGACTGAGTTTTGAAATCAGTTAAACATAACATGACTGAGTGTAAATTATGAATCAACACAGTGAGGAATAGTAGTAAATAGCCCTCAAGGGATCCAAATAGGTCGGCACAAGGCCCAAAACATGGCATACAGCCCAAAAATACAGCAATAGTCTTAAAACACAATTTACCATATGATTTAGAAATAATTACGCAACTCATAGTTGCCACGGGAAGGACCAAGTCCAAGTCCTCAATCAGTGCACGCCACACACACGTCATTCGGCATGTGCGTCATTCCAAAGCAGTGAGAAGGTGCTAAGTCCGGGGTTTCATACCCCCAGGACAAGATTTAAAGTCATTACTTACCTCAAACCAGCCCGAAAAGCTACTCCGCAATACTCTTGCCCCTCGAACCGGCTCCCAAAAGCTCCGAGTCTATCAAAAATCAGATTTACAACATCAAAATATGCTAGAAAAACGAAACCCAATCGAAAACTATCGAATTTAGGCACAATTCCAGAAATTGGCCAAACCTGACCCCCGGGCCCACATCTCGAAACTCGATAAAATTTACACCATGAGGTTCCTCATCCTCCCATGAGTCTATACATACCAAGAACACTGAAACCGGAGTTCAAATGACCCCTCAGATTCCCAATTTAAGGTCTCTTAATCTCAAGCCCTAATTACCCATTTTTGCACTGATTTCCCCAAAATTTCCCCATTAATCAGACCTTAAATCATATATAAACGAATTTAGAGTCCAAGAACCTTACCTCAATGAAGAACTATCGATTTCCCTCTTCCAAAACCCTTCAAGAGCTTCAAACCCGTATGAAAATGGTGAAAATAAGACCAAAATTCGCTAAGTCCACCTTATATACTTTCTGCCCAGGTATTTCGCACCTGCGGTCCACTAGCTCGCACCTGCAAACCGCTTCTGCGGTCAAAATACAGCATCTGCGATTTCTCATTAAAGGGCCAAACTCGCATCTGCGGACCAGGCGCCGCAACTGCGGTCTCGCAGATGCGCCCAACCAACCGCATCTGCGGTTTTTCCCCCTGATGGCCTCATACCGCACCTGCGATCTTCCTGACGCTTCTGCGGCTCGCACTTGCGGTCCAATATCCGCAGGTGCGGAAATGACAGCAACAACAAAACTTCAGCAGCAAAATAACTTTCCAAACTTCCCGTTGATCCCTCAAAACCATCCCGAGGCCCTCGGGACCCAACCAAACATACCAACAAGTCATAAATGATCATCCGGACCTAGTCGCACCCTCGGAACACCCAAAATAACATCAAAACACTAAATCCACCTCGAATTCAAGCCTATGAACTTTGAAACTTCTAAACTTCGCCAAAGATGCCGAAACCATCCAAAACACATTCGATTTGACATGAAATTTTGCACACACCTCCAAAATGACACTACTAACCTGCTCCAACTTCCGAAATTCCATTCCGACCCCGATAGCCTATTTTTCATTGCCGATCGGAAATCGGCAAAAACTAACTTTCGCCAATTCAAGCCTAATTCTACACCGGACCTCCAAACTACATTCCGAATACACTCCTAAGTCCCAAATCACCTAACGAAGATACCCGAGCCATAAAATCCGCATTCCGAGCTCATTTACCAAGAAGTCAACTCCCAATTGACTTTTCCAACTATAAGCCTACTTTAAGAGACTAAGTGTCTCAATTCTCATTACCACCACTCCGAACCTGAACCACCCGAATCCAACACATCATAAACAACTAAACAGTGCATAACAAGGCAGAAAGCAGGAATAACGGGGCAAATTCTACGGAACGACCGACTGGGTCGTTACATATATCTTGCTAGAACCATGAGTATAACAATATACTAGCGAGATCTAGTTTTACTCTTATATGAAGATATTGGAATACTATTAGTACTATATTGCAAAAGGAATCCTTGATATAGATTTGTTTATTCTAACAAATATTGTCAAGATTTTGTTGTTTATGCAAATGCAGGCATTTTTTGAAGTTTGTTCTTTAAACAATCTATTTGTATGTGAGAATTGCCCTATTATCATTTCACAAGATGTGTGAACTTTCTTTGAAGAGAAGATTCAAATAATAGTGAAGATGCTGATGTTTGCTTAATATACTGAAGGAGATAGAATAAATCATATATTTCATCAAAGTTCTTTGTCAGACACAATCATCAACATAATGATGAAATAGACGTTCAACAAATTTGTTCAAGTGATAATTTGGCGGAATAATTCGCTAAGGCATTAACTATCTCAACATTACAGAAGTTGTTATACAAGCTTAGAATTCGTCGTCTCCGGAAAATAAAGTGATAGTTCATCAGGGGGACACAAATACGCACTGTACTCTTTTTCCCTTGGCTAAAGTTTTATTCCACTGGATTTTTCTGGCAAGGTTTTTAATGAGCCAACAAGTAATGCGTATTACAAGATATGTGTACTCTTTTTCCTTCACTGAGGTTTTTTTCCCACAGACTTTTTTCCTAATAAGGTTTTAACGAGGCACATTATCTATAAACATCCAAGGGGAGTGTTATGAAATATCATATTGTGTAGTGGATGTCTATAACTCTTAAAGAAGTTACTCCCACTTCTCTTCTCCATTATCCTCCCACTACTTCTTACAATTATTGTTGTAACTCCTACACCTCCATAACTCCCTCCATGATCTTCCCCCATGATCTAAATGGTTAATACCATGTTCATGACATCCTTTTGTATTACCTCAATGTCATCCTGTAAATAGAGGGTTTGGGCATCACATTGTATACACTTGAATATATAAAAGAAATAAAACAGTTCTCTTTTCCTCTCTACATTTCTTATCTATTTTCTTGTATATTATTACTTTAAGCTTAATTTCTTAACAAAAAAATTTGTTTTCCTATAATAAACAAATAGTTTCTCTTAAGACAAAACAAACTCAAAAGATTTCAGCTTGTGTCAATAAAATTCTTAACGCTGGACATTGAGAGGAAAAGGGGCTAAAAAAAGAAAATAAAAACGTTTATCTGAAAAACTAATTTGTCGGGATAAGCTAATTCTTTTTTTTTTTCACCCGGGAAAAGCTAATTCATTATCCGACAAACAGTACATTCCACAAAATCAGCCAATTAACTCAACCAAAACCCAAAATTTTCCAGTGAACATCCAATAATTGTATCAAGAACATACCCAATTTGGGAAATTAACTAAAAATCATCAAAAATCAATTGTGGGTGTTGAATTTTTATCACCAATAGCCAATTTGGCCATTTTAGGGTTTTTTTTCGGAGTTAAAAATGGGTCGCTCTCGTGGAAATTTCCAAGCTGATGAAGATCCCAGCCAAAGGTTCAATCTTTATCATCTCTTTTTTATTCCATTGTATCTTTTAGTTTATGGGTTTTTGCCATAAAGATTAGATTTTTATTGCTTAATTGATTAGTCAACAGTTGGAAAGTGTCATTAGTTGTAGAAGTATTAACCCAGATAGCCGCTCACCTAACTTTTTAAACTAAAAATAGCCGTCGGACATATAATATATGTAAAATTCATGTATAGTATGTGTATAACGGTGTATAATCAATGTATATTGGCTAGAAGAAGTAAACGGTGAATCTTGATTCACCAGCTATTTGTGTAACAATCCCGTAGTTGTAGGTACAAGGTACAAAGTACTAAGGAGTGTCAAATTATGGGGTTTTCTTGTTTTTTTTTGGGTAAAGATTAGATTTTTATTGCGAAAATGATTAGTTGAAAGTGTCTTTAATTGTAGGTATAAAGTGATATTGGGTGTTAAATTTTTGGGTTTATCTTGTTTTTATGTAAAGATTAGATTTTATTGATTAGTTAATAGTCGAAAGTGTTATTATTTGTAGGTATAAACTACTAATGGGTGTTAAAATGTTGTTTTTATTCTAGTTTTTGTGGTAAATATTAGATTTTTATTGCTGAATTGATTATTCAACAGTCGAACTCGCAAGTGTCACTAGTTGTAGGTGTTTATTCCAGTATCTTTTAGTTTATGGATGTCTTTTAGTAATAGGTCTAAAGTACTAATGGGTGTTAAATTGATTTTTTTTCTCTCTCTAGTTTTTGTGGTAAAGATTAGATTTTTCTTGCTAAATTAATTAGTCTACATTTGAAAGTTCATTAGTTGTAGGTATTTATTCCAGTATCTTTATTTTAGTTGTGTCGTTTAGTTGGCATAAACTACTCATGGGTGTTACCTGATTAAAAAAAAATTACTCATGGGTGTTAATTGTTTTTTTCTCTTCTAGTTTTTCTGTTAAAGATTAGACATTTATTGCTAAATTGATTAGTCTGTAGTCGAAAGTGTAATTTTCTTATAGGTATGAAGTACTAATGGGTGTTAAATTGTTGGGTTTATCTTGTTTTTCTGGTAAAGATTAGATTTTTATTGCTAAATTGATTAGTCAATAGTCGAAAGTGTCACTAACTGTAGGTATAAGGTACTAATGGGTGTGAAATTGTTAAATTTATCTTGTTTTCTTGTAAAGTAGATTAACTTTTTATTGCTAAGGTTGAGTAGTCAATTTGTCGAATAGTATCTTTTAGTTATAGGTTCATACTAGTTATGGGCGTGTAATTTCTTGAGTTTATCTTGTTTTTGTGATAAATATTAGTATTGTTTTCTATTGGTAATGATTAGTCAATTGTTGACAATTAGATCTAGTATGTGCTTTGATAGTGGGAGGGTGAGCATTGGTACAATGGTAGAGTTACTCCTTTAGTGAACTATGACCTCTTTGCAGAAATGCAAGGGAAAGATGTCTTGTGGACAATTTAAGCTCGCCCTTCCTCTACCCTGTGCTAGCCGGTGGGTGGGTGGGAGGGGGGGCGTACTAATGCCACATTGGTAATGAGTATTCCTTCTTAATTTATGAGTGAGCAGATTGAAATTTGGCATTTTTAATTTATAAGCATTCTTTTCAATTTTCCCAAGAACAGGAAGTACTAATTATAATGATATGTGCTCATTACTTGAGTTTTGTTTCTTTTATAGATGAACTGTTGGAGGAAATTGGATACTTTCTTTTCTCTCTCACTCTCTTATTTAAAAGAAATTTTCTTAGTTGGTTCTTGCTAATTTGGTGTAGTTTCATTACCCATTTTCCTTAATGTAGATCAAGGAGGAAAAAGAATGCCTCAAGTGGAGAAATATTAGAATCTGCGACTGTTGGTAAGTTCCATTTAACTACTTTTCAGCTGTTAACTTTAGTTCCGATTTTTGTGGATGGCAGTTTATTGTTGTTAAAGTCCAGTCGGAGTTTGATTCTTGTGGATGACAGCTTATTGTAGTTGATTATCTTCTTTTGTATCCCTTCAAAATAGGTTTTTGAATTTTGTGATCCGGAAAAGGTTTTGTCTCCATGGACTTAGTCAGGTTTATTGGTAGATGAACTCAGTCTATCGGAAACAGCCTCTCTGCCCTATCAGGGTAGGGGTAAGGTCTGCGTGCACATTATCCTCCCCAGGCCCCACCTTGTGGGATCCCACTTTGTGCGGGGTGGTGGTGGTGGTGGGTGGGTGGGTGGTAAAAAAAACAGAAACACTAATACATTTTGGGGAATTTTCTGGAGTAGGGTTAGGTCTCGATATCCTTATAATTCTTTCAGTGCATAGAGCTTAGCTATTTGAGATTTTTATAGGGTCAATTGGTTAAATGGAAATAAAAACATATTTTGACCTAAATTATACTATCTTATTTTTTTCCATTCTTTCCTTTTTCTTCAAATCAAATCGTACCCAAGTAATTTTGACTTTTTGTATTGTGTCGTGCGATTCTAACCTCGTCGCCTGATGCCTGAAGGACTAATAGTGATTCCTAAGGCTTTTTTCTTTTTTCCTTTCTTGCTTATTCTTCTCTTTTCCTTATATTTGTCACTGTTTGCAATGGAAACAACCTTTTTTTTCAACCTCTTCAAGCGTCTTCATGCTCAAATAAATGCTAAGAAATCACCAGTCATATGATTCCTTTTTACCCAATACTTTCTTAGTTCTTAGCCTTCTTCTCCCCAAACTCTGTGCAATTTCAGACCCATAAGCTGCTGCCAAGTCGTCGTACATCATTGTCATGACTTGTAGAGTCTTCCAATTTGCAACCACTTTTTATATGTTGACATAATGCTCTTGATTACTACTCAGGCCAAGGGACGGGTGAAGGCAAAAGGGCCTTGTATCACTGCAATTACTGCAACAAAGACATCAGCGGGAGAATTCGTATAAAATGTGGTGTCTGTTCTGATTTTGACCTATGTATAGAGTGCTTTTCTGTTGGTGCTGAGGTGCAGCCTCACAAGAGCCATCACCCCTATAGAGTTATGGTTAGTTCTTTCGTTCTTCTTTATTTTCTAAAACTGACAAGTAAGGTACTATATTTAGTTATTACTTTATCCTTTGTGGTATGGAGATCAATCTTTATGTCATGCATTTAACAGATTGCTTTGTGAAGCTTTGATTTTCTATTTGTCATATTAATAGTAATACATATTTGAAACTTAACTTACCAGGAAAAAGGTGCACTATTCATCATGGACTAGATGTTTTTGTGAACATGTGGATTTTAGAAACATACTTCGTGTTTTTCAATGCTTCCGTGCACCGGATTTGGAGCTAATCTTCATTTTTGAGCACTGGATAGCAGAGCTAGTTCATTGTTTTAATGACCTTCATAGTGTCTTTGAACAGGACATCTTATCTTTCCCGCTTATCTGCCCGGACTGGAACGCTGATGAAGAGATGTTGCTTCTGGAGGTGTTATTTCTAAGGACCCTCTTTTTGAACACCTCATGTTTTATTTATTACTCCCTCTGTTTCAATTTATTTGACGTAGTTTGACTCGGGCTTGTGATGTTAAAAGCTTGAAGGATAAAAGCTTTGTGGGGCCATAACATTTATGTGGCGATAAAAGCTTCTCATTAACGGTAAAATGTGTAAAATGGAAAGTTTAAAGTTAACATTTTTTCAAATATAGACACATGTCATTCTTTTCGGAACGGACTAATAAGGAAAGTATCACATAAATTGAAACAGAGGGAGTACTCAATTTGACTTTTCACTTTTCCTATTAGGTAATCATAACGTCAATACCCCTTTTTCTTGTTGTCTTGGTTCCTTGAATTTCCTATGTGTAGGGACTTGAAATGTATGGCATGGGTAATTGGGCAGAAGTCGGTGAGCATGTTGGAACAAAGACAAAAGAAGCCTGCGTAGAACATTTTAAGAGCGCATACTTAGAGTCACCTTACTTTCCTCTGCCGGTAAGAAATTTATCGCAAATATTTTGCACGTTTAATTCTTCTGACTCAATATTGCACCTGCATTTGTCATTTCCTTTTCGTTTTCCAGGATATGACTCACGTCATTGGGAAAAACAGAAAGGAACTCCTTGCCATGGCTAAAGGGAATTTCACAGATAAGAAAGGTTAGGAATTTAGCTCTCAAATTCCGAATCCTCTAGTTTCTTGCCTTTGCTGTTTATCTTGAGAGCCAGTTCTTCTACCATTAGGATAACGAAATGATGCTCGGTGCAACATAAGTCATGCCTTCGAGGTCAAATAGTCTGCCGTTACATATCTCCTAAAATACCTAACAGTGGCATGTGAAGTGAATATAAGTGTTTTGTGTATCTTCTTTTTTGCGCAAACAAAGTAACTTTCGACTAGAAGCTACATAAATAGGAAGTGTTAGAAACTTTTGGAGATCTCTTTATGAATGTATCTAGTATATGCTATATCTCAAAGTGTCACTTTCTCACATATAGCGTTAAAAAATTGCCCTTCAACTACAAGCTAAATTCTCCTAACAAGTAGGAAATGCAGGAAAACACTTTGGAATCCCTCTATGGATGCGTTTTAATCTCTATCTGCATGTATCAACATAAATGAACTACTTGTTTTTCATGTTTGAGAAAGTATGAAATAAACTAAAGGCAATATACATAAATACTATCGGAAGAAACTCTTCAGAATCTGTATATGCAATTATGCATGTAACAAATCTAAATAGCTTGTTCTTTTTATAACAAATCTGTATATGCAATTATCCGGAAGACATGTAAATATAGTCTTGTTCTTTTTATAACAATGAATTGGTATATATGGTCAAATATGGAAATCAAATTTTTAGCTAATTACGTAATCGTTAAATACACAAGACACTCCAAGCTAAATACTCTCCATTCACTAAAAACTAAATCTAGATGAGTTTTAGGTAATAACAACAAAAACAATACAAGAATAACAATTGGTAGTAATTTTTAAAGTTAATTATAATTATTCAGGCTTCAAGCTGGTTAATAGTTAATCTTTAAGATGATATTAGACGATTCTCAATTTTTTCGGGTGATGTTTAAATTATAAATAAATGATGGAACAAAGAATACGCGAAAGTTTTAAATTCCTGTACTATGTGGGAGACAACTGAATTAGTATGGAACTCTTTTTTGATAAGGTAATCATTATGGACTTTCACAGAAAAAACATACATGATGATAGTACTCACTACACTTATTTCATATTTAGCTAAAAGATTAAAAAATGCCACTCCTCGTGTTCCATTTTGTTTGATATACTCCTTTATTTAGTAAAGGAAATATTTTAATATCTCTACCACATTGAAATACGAGACTTATCTGAACTTTCTCCTCTAAATCCTATATCAAGTTTAACAGACTAGTTAATTGGGACGGAAGGAGTATAAGCAATCAGAAATTTTCACAGAATTCAACTATGTTGTTAATTCTCGGGATTAATGTCAATAACAATAGGCAGCCCGGTGCACTAAGCTCCCGCTATGCGCGGGGTCCGGGGATTAATGTCATTAAAC
Organism: Nicotiana undulata; assembly: GCA_005239495.1. Classification (NCBI taxonomy): domain Eukaryota; kingdom Viridiplantae; phylum Streptophyta; class Magnoliopsida; order Solanales; family Solanaceae; genus Nicotiana; species Nicotiana undulata. Next base: position 55,723 of record ML281464.1, read on the forward strand.
ATATATTCATAAAGATTACCAAAGTACTTTTAATAGCAAAGTTATGGGATTTTTACAACTTTTTCTTTCTTTTTATTGGTTGTTTTGGTCTTTGCTTTCGTTGTTTCATTAAAAAAATCCCATAAATACAATGTGACAGAAAATCTTGTACTCTACTGCATCTTCTGGATTCTTGCGGTGAGGGCGGGTATGCGAATAAATTGATGAGAATTCCTGTGGGAGAAAACTAGGAATTCATGTAGTAGTAGGTGAATTTTATCTGATTGCAATGAATTTTCACAACACTATATCTTACATTGACCGCTTGTGGCAATTTCAGGACTCTCCTCACTTGGTGAAGTTGTTCCTAAAGATGAATCATTCTCCCCATCTAGAGTCAAGTATGAATTTCAGATTCTATAGTCTGTGTGCATGGTTTATTATCAATTATGTTGTCTCTAGCTCATCTAATTGTCACTTTCTTCCTTGCATTCTCGCCGTTAGAGTTGAAGACTCGCATAAAAGTGGTCCTTTAGGCCGCTTAAATTCTTTATCCAATGCGGGTAAGAACGGTTCTTGGTTCTCTTCAAATGCAATGTTTACTTTTCTTCGTCAAAGGATATGAATTCGTCGAGTCATTAACGGCATGGATTTTGCAGGAACCACAGGCATAAAGAAGCTATCCAGCAAGACGCAAGCTAAAGACCAGAATGTACCTGTAAAATTGGAAGGTAGGGCGGGCAACTTTTTATTTATGACTGAAGAAATTGGTGAAGGAATTGATCAGTTTATAAAAAGTAAATTAATTGTTGGCAGATAATCATTCGGGCAGAAATTTTGGAGGCAAGAAACCTAAATCTTTGAAGGATGATGGATCCTCGTTGATGAAATTAAGTGGATATAACCCCAAAAGGCAAGAATTTGATCCTGAATATGATAATGATGCGGAGCAACTATTGGCTGATATGGAATTCAAGGAAACTGAAACTGAAGAAGAGCGCGAACTTAAGTTGCGTGTTCTGCGTATCTATGGCAATAGGTACTCTTCCTTTCCTCTGTCACACGTTTGATAATTCCTTCAGTTATCATATACTTTTCAAAGTCAACTTTCAACAAATAATGGCAGGCTTGATGAGAGAAAGCGCCGCAAGGATTTTATTTTAGAGAGGAATTTACTCCAGCCAAGTGAATTTGAGAAGGATTTATCTCCAGAAGAGAGAGAAATATGCCGACGTTACGATGCAATTATGCGCTTCCTCTCCAAGGAGGAGCACGAAGAATTACTCAAGACTGTCGTCTCAGAACATAGATTTCTGAAAAGAATACAAGAACTCAAGGTGAGAAACTTGGCTCCGTTAATTATTACAATCTCCATTTCATTTTATATGACATTCTTCCCTTTGTAGCCCGTTCCAAAGAGAATGACACCTTTCTATATTTAGAAACCCTTTAAGTATAAACTTCTCACTTTACACGTAACGACATGCTCATATACCCATAAAATGTCATGACATCTTTAACACCACAATATCTAAATGTTACTTTGGCATGTTTCAAAAGCCTTTCTTTCCTAAATTATATGCCAGTCAAACGCCGTCATATAAAATAAAACAGAGGGAGTACCTCTTTTGTGAAACTAAATGTTGGCATTTGGATAGGTTCTTTCTAGTTCTCTACCTTTTCCATTTTTGCTCATTAACCTTATTAGAAGGTAGGTAAATTTTATAAAATTAGAACAATATGTTATTTGACTAATCTATGACGCAGTAGCAAAATGTGATACAGAATCACTGTCTATACTGTTACAAGTTATGCAAGGTCAAAATTATGCAGGAAGCAAGAGCAGCTGGTTGTCGTTCTTCTGCTGAAGTTGAAAGATACATAGAAAGGAAAAGGAAGAGGGAAGTTGAAGAAGGCGTTCCCAGAAAAGAAAGTTCTCAGATTGGTCCAACAAGCCAGGAGAGCTGTCAAGGCAATTTGAGTTCCATCACCGATTCGGGCATTGTAGCTTTTTCTGCCGGAGAACTGTTATCCGAACCTGTAAGTTGTCAGATTACTACTTTTGAAAGGAATTCTTCAGTAATGCAACTTGTTTGATTCTTGTATTTATGTCTAGGACTCAGTAAATGGAACACTTCAATTTAAAGAGAGAAAAAGGTCAAAAACACCTTTCTAGTACAACAAAAAATATCTTTATTTAGCATCCGTTATACTTTGGGGCCATTCATACCCGTGTTGTTAGCAAATCTCTCTCGTGTTTGCGCATGTCCCTATGGAGCTCCAACTCGAAGCATAACGGGATTTACTTTTAAACCATAGTCAAAAGTAGTGCGGTAACTTTTTCCATAATATCTTGACACTTTGAATTTACCCGGTTTGTGCTGGAGGTCCCTTAAAGTCAAGGACAAACATGAGACATGAGCTAATGACAAGAGTATGAATGGCCGCCAAAGTATAATAGAGGGTAAAATTAAGATATCTCGTATAGTAAAAAGGTAAAATTGTACCTTGTTCCATTTATATACGCGGGAACCGTTATTCTACCAGAGTACCTACTAACCCCCAACTAGTGTAGATACCAGGTAACCATTGAAATAATCAACGACAAATTCAGTATAATACCCCCAACTAGTGTAGATACCAGGTAACCATTGAAATAATCAACGACAAATTCAGTATAATCCACTAGTGGGGTCTGGGGAGGGTAGTGTGTACGCAGACCTTACCCCCCTACCTAAGGGTGGAGAGTTTCTCCGATAGACCCCCGGCTCAACAAACCCTGGAAAAAATCACGTGACGTTTGTTGTCTCCGAGAGTTTGAATTCTGGTCAGCCATCAACTAGTTTGATTTCTTAGATGTAACTTTGTGTTTTTTTTTTCTGCTTGCAGGAGAAACAACTATGCCGAGAAATCAGGTTACCACCTCAACATTATCTTAGGATGCAGGAGGTCCTTACAATACAAATATTTAGTGGCAATATCACTAGAAAATCTGATGCTTATCCTTTGTTCCAAATAGAAACAACTAAAGTTGATAGAGTTTATGATATGCTTTTGAAGAAGGGAGTTGCACCCTTGTGAAATTTTGTCCAGACATTATTCTTTCTAGTTTATGATATTTATCATCCTCTCGCACTTTCACAGTATTTCTATCAAAAATTTTTAAAAACTTATTCACACTCGGTGTTTACATCTACCATTGAAAGCAGGATATATGTATTTCGTACATATGTTTTGTTTGACCAAAAAGTATGACACTTTTTGCTGAACTAGTCAAATGATAAACAAGATTATAGGCAAATTCTAGTCAAGCACAATAAATCTTAGATCTAGTCACGTGTTCTAAAAATGGCAATAAATGTAAATAGGAAGAATAATTTACTCAAATATTGAATGAAGTGGATGATTCTTCCTTCTGACAACCACATGTGACAAATGAATATGAAAATGGACAAAGTTTTCTCGGATCGTGTGAGTGGAAATGCAGAATAAACGATAAAATCAGTCACTGTGGAAACATGCTTTTGTATTCTCCCTCAAGAGTCAATTTTCTCGGATCGTGTGGGTGGAAAGGCAGAATAAACGATAAAATCAGTCACTGTGGAAACATGCTTTTGTATTCTCTCTCAAGAGTCAATTTTCTCGGATCGTGTGAGTGGAAAGGCAGAATAAACGATAAAATCAGTCACTGTGGAAACATATGCTTTTGTATTCTCTCTCAAGAGTCAACTTCTTACGAGAGTTCTTATAAAAAAGTGAACGCCCCTTTCTTCCTTCCTATCTCTTACTATTTATATGAGTTATTTCTAAAAAAATCCAAAAAAGTACAACCAAGGGAATATTCGATTGAATATTCCTTTTGTGATTCCAAGACTATTCTAGTTGTTGCTCATATGCTTCTCTATTCGACCTTGGCCTTGATATCTTACTCGGCGACTCCTCGCTGTTGAACCCTGCTCGACCTCGGCCGTAACTTTCATACTTGTTCATTTGTATGCGCAAAACTTTCCCAGTGGGATTTTTACCCGTACAAGTTTATCACTTAACCATAGTTAAGTGATATGTGTTTTTACTTTAACTTTTAACTATCACGATTAAGGGTGTGTTTGGTATGAGGGAAAATATTTTCTAAGAATTTTTTTTTTTAGAAAACAAGTAATAATCTTATTCATTTTCCGGTGTTTGGTACACAAATTAAGGAAAATTTTCTCAAGTGTATTCTTAAATAATTTTGATACAATAAACATGAAGCCATAAACTTTCGAACCAACAACCTTCCGAACCCACAAATTTCATAAACTTCTGAACCGCAAAACTTTCGAAACCGCGAAATTTCGAACCCGTAAACTTCGAAACAGAGAAAAAAACAGAAATTTAAAAATTAAAAAAAAAGTAGAAAAAAAAAAATTTGTGCGGGTGTGGGGGTAGAGGGTTGGTATAGAAAAACAAAAAACAGAAATTTGAATTACAATTTTTTTGGGGGTGGAGGGTGGTGGGTGGCGACGGAAAAAAAACTTTTTTGGAGAAAGGACATGTGGTGGGGTTAGGTGCGTTGGGTGTGGGGTGGGGTGGGGTGACGAGGGTATGGAATAGGATGGGGAAGTTGAAGAAGGAGTTTTGGAAAATGTTTTCCCTTCTCTTGATAGGGAAAATATTTTCCTCCAATTGTAGGAAAATGAGTTGGTGATGAAAATATTTTCCAAAATATTTAAGCCAACCAAACATAGAAAAATTAAAAAATATTTCACCAAACACATCCTAAATTGTTTGGTTTGGTATAAACATCGAGTAAGTATTTAGCATGTGACCGTCATATTGGACTATAACTTAATCAATGTTTACTATATGGATTCAAATTATATATACGAGACATGTCAAGAAAATATCGGAATAGAGCTAAACTATTAATTAGAGCTAATCTACACTTAGCTCCCTTAAATGTAAAGCGCAATATTCCAATAGAAACTTCATGGCTACTCGTTTCATTTCATATATACACACCACCTTCTCCAATTTCTTAGGAACTAAGTACCCTGAATAATATTCCAATTTTTTATTTAGAGAAATCTCTAGTCTTTTCGAAAATTTATTTGGAATAAATTAAAAGCATAAAGTATATACAGCGATTGCACTGGAAAAAACTGTACAAGAGAATGTAAATATACATGTCGTAGCAGATTATTTTTCACTTTACTAAACTATTTTTCGTGAACAAGTACCCATAATTATCTTGTACGTCAAACGTTGTACAGTGTCAATAAATAAAAGTTAGAAGTCTATAAATCAAACCTTTCTATAATAATCGTATTTATTTCAATATTTTTTGAATGTTATAATATAGTGTTGTTATAAAGGACATATATTATAACACAAATTAAAATATCGGTTCCGAAAAATTTAACTTTTATAATGAATAACTGTTATATAACGATGCTATTATAGAGAAGTCTTACGGTATATAAAGATCATAATATACATGCGTAAACCAGCCAAGCTCCAAAACATGCGGCACAGTGAAGTGCTATTATAATGAACATATATTATAACACAACTTAAAAGATCGGTTTTGTAAAAACTTAAATGAATATTGTTATAGAGAATTCTGACGGTATATAAAGACCATACTAAACATGCGTAAACCAGCCAAACTCCAAAACACAAGACATATATCTATATCTTCTTCAACATTATTCAACTCTCCTTTTTCCCCATTGTGATTGTAATTAGTTACTGTTTTTCACCTGAGAAAGAGTATATAGGAAACAAAGGACAAAGATGGATGACTACAAAATGATTGAAACTGCTAAAAAACAAAATATTTACCAAGAATTGATAAAGAAAACTTTGCAGTTTTTAGTCCTATTATCTCTCATATCCTTCCTTCTTTCTTACACCTATGGTTTCTCCTTTTTTTTCACCTATAATTTTCATTTCTCAGCTCTTGTTTTCCCACTCTTTGCACATGTCTTTGATAGGAAATGCATGTTCCTACTTTGTAATGGTATTCTTGCCTTTCTTGCCAAGAACTTGAGTTGTAGCTCTTCTTCTTCTTATTCTCCTGATGAAGAACAAGAAGATGTATTAATCAAAGGTAATAATGAAGAAGTTGCAGAAGTAGAAGAAAGTGCAGCATGTTTATTATCAGATACAGAAGCAGTAGAAGAAGGAAATCAAGTGAATATGAGCATAGAGGAACTCAATAAGAAGATTGAAGAATTCATCAGGAAAATGAAAGAAGAAATTAGGACTCAAGCTATGCACTCAACCTCAAGGGAATGAAAATCATGGGAGATCAAGATTCAAGTTCCAGCCAGCTGCAAAACTAGGATTTTCTTCAAGGTGTTTAATATATGTTATGTACATCTAAAATATAATATTTTAAATATAAATTTTTAATAAGGAGTGGTCGATTGACCACCCTAACCTTGGCTTCGCCCCTGGGTCTGGCAAAGATAAAAAAAATGCTAGTCATAATTTTTTTCTTTATCTTATCTGCCTAAGCCTGAATCACGCAGTGATTCGATATTTTTGTTGCTGGAACATAGCAAGTACACGATAAAATAATCAGATGTGCACGAACTAACGTGAATAGTATGGTCATTATAGGAAAAAACAACATATGCTTAAGAACAACTTATAACATTTTAGTCCCTCCAGTGACAGGAGGCAGGGATCTCTGCGAACGGGTTCAAAGAGAATTTTAAAAAAAAAAATGTAGCTAGTGAAAATTGAACTTATGATCAGTGGCGAAGACAGGATCTCCGCGAAGGGGGTTCAAAAAGGAAAAAGTTAAAAAATATTGTAACTAGTGGGAATTGACCTTTCACAAATTTTGAACCCCCTTACCACCAAACTATACTTTTGGGATGTGTTAAGGGGGTTCAAAACTTAATATATAGAGGTAAAAAATAGATTTTGCCTTACAAATACAGTATGATTTTTCGGCGAAAGGGGTTCGGGTGAACCCCCTTCCGCCCCTGCCTATGACCTTACATATGTTTTGAACCCCCTTGACCATTAAGCTACACTTTTGGGCTGTGTCAAGGGGGTTCAAAATTTAATATATAGAGATAAAAAACAGATTTTGTCTTATATATACAATGTAATTTTTAGCCGAAGGGGGTTCGGATGAACCCCTTCCTCTCCTAAATCCGCCGTGAGTCCGTCCATTCTCTTCCACCTTGCTTTCTGACCCTTCTTTCTGGGTTTGGTGTGTGGTGTGTGGTGGGTGGGGAGGGGGAGGGGGGAGGGGGTTGGATGATAAGTCTCATTTTGGTGCTTAATATTCCATTAGCTAGAGTCTTCTTTTGTATTTGCTTTTTTTAGTGCACAAATCTCTTTTTCTACCTTTAATGTATGTGCATATTTGGTTAATTTTCTAGAAGTAATAATGAGCTTTTAATTGTATATTTTAGTTGGATAGTGTTTGATTCCTTAGATAGAAAGTAAACAGCGTCGATATGTTAATTTGTCAAATATTTACCCATTAATTATAGCTAGTATAAAACTTACTAGAAAAGGTAATAGCTAATGCTGAAAATGGATATATTCCAGAATCTAGAGATATAAAATACTAATCAAAATAACTTATGCTAGTTATTCTAATTAAATATTTTAGAGGATAGATATCGGCGCAATTTGTTGCTGTAAAGTTTACAAAACATACACATAAGTCATACGTGTAATACTATAGAGATTATTGTGTGAAAATTGCTTACTTTATCAGTTTTTATCGTTATTAATTTATATATGTATTTCTACTATTGTATTCTCCTCTCGCATACTTATTTCGCATATAACAATACATAAATACTCACATAACTTATGCCGATAGTAGTACTGCAGAAATTAATAAGGCCAAAGAATACGGCGATTATTTTCTTTTTGTACACCAATGAAACATTTTATAACTTGCATGGAGTTCTATGCTGAGATTTTTTTGTTAATACGGTAATCTAAACAACAAAATTTCATGGTAGAAAGCAACTGAGAACCATGTGCCCTATTAACAAAAGCTTCCCGAACATGTCTGCATGTTGAAAAATCCCTTCAAGAATGCATCTACAACAACAACAAGAATCTAGTAAATTTTACAAGTGAGATTTGGGGAAGGTAATATGTATGTAGCGACCTTACCTCTACTTCAGAGGAGTTGAGAGGATATTTTCGATTAACCCTCGGCACAAGAAAATGGAGCGAGACTATGCAGCAGTAACGAAAAAAAAAAAAAAAAACAGAAAAGATAACACCAATAACACAATAACCAAGAAATAGAGGGGAAAGCAATAACAGTAAGCAGTAATAATGGCACAGTACTACAGACGCAATGGAGTAATATGGACACAACAAGAACCACTAACATCATAAGACAAATTACTACCAAACTATCTTCCTACAACCTAACCTACAACTCTAGTGAAGTACTAAGGACACAATTGGAGCCACTAGCAGCGTAAAACATAACATTATCAGCTTAGCCTCCTATATCCTAACCTACAACCCTAATGCTCGACCTCCACAACTTTCTATCAAGGGTCATGTCCTCGAAAATTTGCAGCCACCCCATGTCCCACCCGATTACCTCTCCCCGACAATTTTTAGGTCGCCCCTACCTTTTCTCATACCCGTCAAGGCCATCCGTTCACACCTCCTTACGGGAGCATCCAGTATTCTCCTCCGCACGTGACCGAACCATCTAAGCCTGACTTCCCGCATCTCTTTCTCCATGGGAGACATGCCCACCTTCACCCGGATATCTCCATTCCTAATCTTATCCAGCCTAGTGTGCCCGCACATCCATCTCAACATCCTCATTTCTGCAACTTTCATCTTCTGGATATGAGAATTCTTGACTATCCAGCACTCTACACCATACAACATGGCCGGTCTAACCACCGCTTTATATAAATTGCCTTTAAGTTCCGGAGGCACATTCTTGTCACACAAGACGCTAGACGCTAATCCCCATTTCATCCACCCCACCCTTATAAGGTGCGTGACATCCTCTTCAATCTCCCTATTCCCCTGGATAACCGACCCCAGGTACTTGAAGCCCACTTTCTTAGGAATGACTTGAGAGGCAAGACTCACTTCCATGTACGCTTCTCCTGACCTGCCACTGGACTTGCACTCCACGTATTCTGTCTTTAGTCCTACTCAACTTGAAACCTTTAGACTCAATGATCCGTCTCCAAACCTCCAACCTCTCGTTAACACCGCTTCGCGCCTCATCAATCAGAACTATATTATCAGCGAGTAACATACACCATGGTACCTCCCCTTGAATATGGTGAGTCAGTGCGTGGTCAAATCCATAACCATTTCGTGGTCAAATCTCAATCTTACCCAAAACCTAGGTTTTCATCTAAACCTTTTATTTCACCAATTTTTACATGTTAATCTGCCCATAATCTATGTATTTAACTCATATTGTGTAAAAATTACTTACCTCAAAGTGCTAGGTGAAAACCCTCTTCCAAAAGCTCCAAATATCGCCCAAGAGATGAAAGAAAGTGAGAAAAATGGCCTAAGTCGCGCACTAAATGAGGTGGGCACGTTCCTCTGATGTCGCATTTGCGACACTGGGTTTGCCAATGCGAAGGTCGCAAATGCGACAAAACAATCGCAAATGCGAACCCTGGGCTTCAGTTGCTGAGGCCGCAAATGCGACGAAAGTGTTGCAAATGCGAACACTGCTGAGGTTGCAAATGCGGCTCAGGTGTCGCAAATGCAAACACTGCCCAAGTCGAGCTTCTTCGCAAATGCAATGTTCGCAAATGCGAACCATATCTCGCATTTGCGAGACCTGCAGCATCAACACTCACACCAGAAATCTGGTGTGTTTCCAACTCCTACCAAGCATCCGAAACTCACCTGAGCCCTCGGGGCTCCACACCAACTACCCACACAAGTCTAATAACCTCACGCAAACTCGCTCGAGTGGTCAAAACACCAAAATAACAACAAAACTACGAATCGGACGCCAAAACGCATGAATTGACTCATGAATTCAAAAACTTCCAAAAAGACTTCCGCTCGTCCGATTCCTATCAAATCAACTCGGAATGACACCAAATTTTGCGTGCAAGTCTTAAATGACATTACGGAACTATCCCCAGTCTAGGAATTTTGTTTGTACCTCGATATCACCAAAACCTGCTCCAAACCAAATTTAAAGAACTTATAAACCTTCAAAGAACCAACTTTCGATATTAGGCGCCGAAACGCTCCCGAGTACGCCCAAGTCCGAAATCATCATACGAGCCTATTGGAACCGTCCAATCCCAATTCTGAGGTCGTTTACTAAAAATGTTGACCAAATTCAAACTTATCCTTTTAAGGCGTAATGATGTGCCGGAGAATTTCGGCACCTTTAATACCATATTGCTTAGACTATGGCTCGTTTCAAGAGCATTTACTCTTATTAATCATAGAATGTTGGTATTTTGCAGTACACAAGGTGTAAACACTCAAGACCATGCAAAAGGGAGCTAAAGAAGAGAAAAGAGAAGGAAAATGGTCAAATGCGATCGCATATGCAACATGCGAATCGCATTTCAAGCCTAGGGGTCGCATACCGCAACAGAAAGTTGAGTCAAAATTAAGGAGTGAAATGCGGCCACATATGCGACCGCATATCCCAAATGCGAACCGCATTTGAATCGCATCTCTATCTGATGCCTGAAGCCACAATGCAAATGCGACGCATGAATGCGATCGCATATCATCAATGCAGATCGCATATCCCAAATGCGATACATCTCTGGGACCTAGGGTTTTGAGATGTGGTGGAGTAAATGAAGATGCGAATCGCATTCCTGTTATGCGACAGGAATGCGATCGCATATCGCCCGACAGGGGTGTTTTT
>ML281466.1:0-14520 GCA_005239495.1 Nicotiana undulata
ACTTACTCAGTACATGGGGTCGGTTGTACTGATGCTACACCTGTACTTCTTTATGTTGTGCAAGCCGAACCCGGCGATCACTGACGGTCGGATCATCTCATCAGTTCATACAGGAGACATCGAGGTAGACCCGAAGACGTTCGTGGGCCTTGGCGTCACCTTCTACTCTTCACTTTCAGCTCTATCTTACTTTATATTTCAAAGACAGTCCTATGAACTTATTTTCCGACCTTTGTTTTAAGTAATCTCTTAGACAGTTCGTGAGTATGTGACACCAGTTCTGGGATTTGTATATGGGATTTATTTGAAGTTGCTATATTATTTTTTGTAATTTGTTAACCTTCATATTGTTGACCATCGATGCCTTAGTTATCTGGTTCGTTTTAGTTGTTAATGAGTTTTATTTAGTTCAAACGTTGGCTTGTCTAGCGGGTTCAACGTTAGACGCAGTCATGGCCCGAAGGTGGGATTTTGGGTCGTGACAGTTCTGCGTTATCGAACCCCGTTTCTCTAAATGAGATTTATTTTGAATTTATAAGTATCACGCTATTTCAAACAAGGGATAAGTAAATTTGTGAATGTGAGAGGGTAAGCAAATCGAAAAAAAAAATGAGTTTCGTCGAGGTTTGACATTTTGGAATAAAATACGGCCCAAGCTATAATACCCGATAATTATGGACTAGTACCATGCAAGGTACCATATGACTACGGTGGTATAATGTATAAAGTATATATATAAAAAGTATATTAAAAATAAGTATAATTTTAAGTAAGTGGAAATAATTCTTAATTAGTGAGTAATTGGTTAATTATTGGGTAATGGGATATTATCCTAATTAATTAAAAACTATTGGATAAACATTAAACCACCCTCCAACATACGTGGCAACCTCCAAACTTTATGACTCTTAAGTCATTGAATAATAGGTGGCAAGATTTAAATAATTATGGACTATATGGTGGTTGTATGACTAGTTGGCTTATAAACTTCATTATGCAACAATGCATTTACGTCCACATTTTGAAGAAACTAATTATTGCTGAACGTTTGTCTTTGTGCTTTGTCTATCACTCTCCACTACACCTGCTCATTATGTTGTTCTAAAATGGAATGTGATAAATGCGTGTGCTACAAATGTTTGTGCTTCACGTCTTTTCAATGGGTGGATTGTTAAGGGTTGAAGGCATCTGATGAGGAATCAAACGTAAATACTGTGTGTTACAAACGGAAGTCATATAAACAACGCCCAAGACCTTCAACTATTCAAATTAACGTGGGGTTTTGCAATTCGATGGGAATACGGTGCAATCTTTTTCAAACATATCATACAGATTTTTCCTACTCCACTTACGAGTCCTCGGGTGTAGAGTTTAGAGTTGCGGGCGCGTTCTTGGTCTGAGAGGTAGATTCGACACGAGGTGAGTCTCCTTTCTAACCTTGTAAGAGGGAATTGTCCCCCTAGGTGATTTAAATGCTATCTGTACTTGCTTGGGGGCTACGTACGCACCAAGTGACGAGAATCCGTACGTAGCAACTATTATTGTTATGTCCAGGTAGTTAGGATCACATCATGCCTTGTATTCTTTCCCGTAATGACATATATGTTGTGAATCCATGTGATGCTTAGTATTGTCTCCCTGAGATGTTTTAAAAGTTGATTAATTGGAAAGAAGTGGTTGTGGAAAAGTGAGTTTCAAGGATTCTTGTGTGTGTTTGTAACCGCTTCGCAATTTATATTCCGCGAGCGATATGTAATTTCCCCCACTCTCATGGGAGCGGGTCGTACGCCACGGCGGATTGAAATGTGCACTTTTGGGACGGGCCAATCGATCCTCGGCCATGCACAGGTATGACTAAATTGAAAGACACACTTTTGGTTCGGGCCGTTCGATCCTCGGCAGTGCGCAGACATGACTATGGTAAGCATGCACTTTTGGGACGGGCCAATCGATCCTCGGCCATGCACAGGTATGACTAAATTGAAAGACACACTTTTGGTTCGGGCCGTTCGATCCTCGGCAGTGCGCAGACATGACTATGGTAAGCATGCACTTTTGGGACGGGCCGTTCGATCCTTGGTAGTGCATAGCTATTTTTCTTATGACTCCGGCCGGTTGTCTTATTCATGTGTGTGCATGACTATTTGGTACTGTTTCTTGGATATTGACTTGGAAAATAATTGAGGAAATGAAAATGGAAATCTTTATTTACTTTAGTATTTGGAGAAAAGGAAAGTGGAAATTGTTATTTACTTTCGGTATTTACTTGGATTTCCTGTACTTCATACGTATTTGCTGCCCACTGTCTCACATGCCTACTGTTTCATTATATCATGCTATATTATACTGATGGACCTTAGTGAGTGTCGAGTCGACCTCTCGTCACTACTTCTTCGAGAATAGACGAGATACTTACTGGGTACATACTTGTTTATATACTCATGCTACACTTGCTGTGCATTTTGTTGCACAGGTACCATCTTAGTTGAGTGATTGATCTGGAGACTTATGGGCTGCATTCATCCGGAGGCATTCCGCAGCCGACAAAGTCTCCCTCCTATGTACATGTATTTATTTTAAGGTCTTTGTCCAAATTCCTCGGACAAGTGTTGTATTATTGTATAAGTTCTTAGTAGTTGCTCCTATACTTGTGTCACCGGGTTCTGGGGAGGTGTTGAGATCTATTTTATTGGATTGAATTGATTGCCCGTCGCATTTTACAATTTTTTTATTGGATTATGAAATGCAAGAAAGGACAATGATTTCGAAAATATTAAATAGGAAAGTATTTTTAATTGATTAAGGGGTTGGCTTGCCTGACTGTGGTGTCCGGCGCCATCACAGCCCATAGATTTTGGGTCGTGACATAATTAGTTCATTTGTAAAAATTTCAACACCCAACATGCTGAAGTTTTGTCCCTAGACTCTATAGTTTTGTCGTTATGAGCTTTATGAAAAACTTCAGCAGAAGATGCTGAAGTTAATTCGCTCATTTGTAAAAACATCAGCACCCCATGTGCTCAAGTTTTGTCATGGATTCTATAGTTCATTTGTAAAAGCTTCGGCACTTTGTATGATGATTATTGTCTTTGATTCTATAATTAATTAGTTTATTTGTAAAAATTTCAGCGTATTGTTAAACTTCAGGATTTACTTTCAGCTTGTTTTCTCTATAGCATAATTACTTCTACTTTACATATCTGCTGCAGTTATTTACTTCTTACATATAAAAAACTTCATACTCTTTCTTTTTGAATCAATAATACACTAATATAGTTTATCTTAATTTTCTATTCCTTCTTAGGTGTTCAACCTTGATTCAATATTGTTTAGAATAAATAGTGAAGGAATCGAATTCATTGTGGACTTAAAAAAGAGAACTTGTGATTGCTTGAAATTCCAACTTGATGAGTTGCTCTGTCCACATGCAATTGCTGCTATTAATAAGATATATTTGTAAAAATATGATTACTGATCAAAATGGTATTCAAAGGAAACATGGTTCAAAATATACGAAGGACATGTGAATACTGTGGGAGATCAAAAATCATGGGATATTCCACCAAATGTAGAATCTGAGATCACAAAACCTCCCGATGTGGAGATTTTACAAGGAAGAAGACAAAAGAAGAGGCATATTCCAACGAGTGAATCAGTACCATGGAAGTCTACCAAATGTAGTCGATGTAAACTAATTGGGCATAACAGAACAACTTGCTTATCTTCTCCAGCACCTCATCCATATTCCAAGAAACACGCTGAGAAATACTCCAACGTTCAATAATTCTTGGTCTGAATTTAGACTTTCATTTTTGTATAATATATTTCAAACGTGATTGTTTTCGTACAAATAAAAAAAAACTCTTGCCCTCTTTTATATATTGCTGAAGTACAAACCACTCATTTTTTGTTGCGCATGCTTACATGTTTGGTTGTATTTTAAAAAAGTACGCAATGACTTCAGCAAGAAAAAACTGTATGTGAAATACATATCCTTAACACACACACACACACAAAACTTAAGCATACAATGTTCAAGTTTCATTTATATAAACAACACAAAACATTAAGAAAACACAAGGCCATCATACACATTCACAAAACAAAAAGCAGAATCATAAAAAATATTAACAAAAAAGCACAATATAAAACACATAAAAAAAGGATTACAAAAACTAAGCATCATCGCCACTATCAGAACAGTACTCATCAATTGTCACGACCTAAAATCCTACCCTTCAGGACATGACTGCGTCTAACGTTGAACCCGCTAGACAAGCCAACGTGCACAGATAATCTAACTTTCATAACCCAATTCGGCAGTAACAAAGAAAATACCTTTAAAAATCTTAATAGAAATAATAAAATACTTCAGAATTTTAATAGCGGAAATGTAACAGAAATTCGAAAATACAAAGTGAAATAGTAAGATACATAACGTCGCATAAGCCCAAAACTGGGGTGTCACAACTCACGAACTATCTAAACAGAGTGCTAAATACAGAGTCTGAAAGGAAATATATAATTGTCTTTGGAGCTACAGAAGAAATAAGACAATAGGAGAACTAATGAAAAGGAGAGACTCCAAGGTCCACGAACAACAGCAGTATACCTTGAAGCTCTGGGTGGACTGAAGGTGACTCCCTCAATGCGGTCCACTGGGTCCGGATGCGGGATCTGCACAACATTAAGAAGTGCAGTGTAGCATCAGTACAACCGACCCCATGTACTGAGTAAGTGCCGAGCCTAACCTCGGCCGAAGTAGTGACGAGGCTAGACTTGACTATAATGATAACCTGTCCTATTTTACAGCAGGTAACACGGATAATACAAGGCAAGAGATAAGCAGACAAGTAAGGGATACGGGAGCACTAAAAGGGGAACAAGTGAAATGAAGCAGCTAAACTGACATATAGAAGTAAACAAGGGAGGCAATTTAACACAATAGCTAACGAAACAAGTACAAATACCAGAAATGTAACTAATGGCACGGCATCACCCTTCGTGCTTTTACTCTCTTTCTCACAATGCAATGTAATCAACTATCATGGCACGGCATCACCCTTCGTGCTTTTACTCTCTTCCTCACAATGCAATGTACAATGTAAGGCAATATAATCATGGCAGGGTATTAGCCTTCGTACTTATAATCAATGTAAATCATGGCACGGCATTAATCTTCGTGTTTATAATCAATATGAATCATGGCACGACATCACCCTTCGTGCTTTACACTCTTCATCACTATGAAATGTAATCAAATATCATGGCACGGTATCACCCTTCGTGCTTTACACTCTTCCTCACCAAACAATGACAGATATAATGGCAAGGAGTACAACATAGTGGAAATATACAGTTCAAATCACCCGGCAAGGGGAAAACATCAATTAATAACTCAATAAATGCCCGGCAAGGGTCTCAGCTATAACCAATCACCTCAATTGTATACTCTACACTTGGATTATCAATCGTATCAACACTTCTCAAGCTCAACAACCAATACTTTCAACAAGAATAAATTACCAAGTAGAGACAATCTCATAATATGATAAACATGGAAGAAATACTACAATTTCTATCAAAATAGACTCACGGGCATGCGTGACACACACTGCATAGGTACTCGTCACCTCACCTATGCAATGAACATGATAATCACATAGCACATAGCAAATAACACCTATTCCCTCACCAAAGTTAGGCAAGACATTACCTCGGGTCCAAAGTATAGCAATCAACCCTCTAAGACCGCCTTTCCTTAATAATCCGACTCCGAAACAACGATATCTAGGCATAATTAATTCAATAATATCAATAAAGACTCAATAACACAATCCCATAGCCTAGATATGCAATTCCTAGCATTCTTTCAAAAATACCAAAATTTGACCCCGGGCCTGCTTGGTCCAAACACGAGGCTCGGACCAAAACCCGATCACTCATACCCCCACGAGTTAGAATATATAATTTGTTTTGAAATCCGACCCCAAATTGGGGTTGAATTGCTCAAAATTCCCAAAAACCTAACTCTACCTCAAAACCCCTAATTTCTACTTTGATTTCATGTTTTTAGGCCTAGATTCTAGTAAATAGTGATGAAAAATGGTAGGAAACAATGTTGTCATCACTTACCTAAGAGGTTATGGAAGGATTCTAGCTTGGGCGTCGTCAATGGAGGTTGGGAGAAGAAGAGAAGGCTGAAAATTGAGGATTCCCATATGAAGTATTATGTTTGGTCTATTTAAAATCACTGAAGAATTTAGACCTGTGCGATCGCTGAAGGAGTAATGCGATCGCACAGGGTAAGAGATCCTGTGCTATGTGATCGCAGAAGCTAAGCTGCATTCGCACTAAGTAAGTTACGCCCCCCCCCCCCCCCCCCCCCCCCCCCAGGCCTATGCGACCCTGTGCGATCGCATGCCTCACCCCGCCCGTACAGTAACACCATGTGACCCTCCGCGATCGCAGCCCTGAAGGTGCGTTTGCACTGAACAAAATCCCAGGCCCCCACTCTAACTTTGTGCGATCGCAGGGACTCTAGTGCGATCGCACTGAAGGTAACATTAGACACCAGAAACCAGTCCAAAACACCAGATTTTTCCCTTTTTCACACCCCGTTGGCTACCCGAAACTCACCCGAGCCCTCGGGTCTCAAAACAAAAAACACACACGACTCCCAAATCATTATACGAACTTGTTCAAGCATTTAAATCATCAAAATATCATAAAAACAAGGAATTAAATCTCAAAACTCATAGAAATTTCTTAAAACTTCATAAGGCTTAATTATTCCGATTTTTATCCGAAACCCGTCATTTCAAATCTGTTTTACACCAAATTTCACAGATAACTCACATAACATATAATAAACCTGTTTCGGGCTCCGGAACCATAATACGGGCCCGGTAACACGGTTTTCACATAATTATTCATTTTCAAAATCCTTTATTATTTTAAGAAAACAATTTTCTTTAAAAATTTATTTCTCGGGCTTGGGACCTCAGAATTCGATTCCGGGCATACGCCCAAGTCCCATATTTTCCTACGGACCCTC
Source organism: Nicotiana undulata (assembly GCA_005239495.1). Taxonomy (NCBI): domain Eukaryota; kingdom Viridiplantae; phylum Streptophyta; class Magnoliopsida; order Solanales; family Solanaceae; genus Nicotiana; species Nicotiana undulata. The sequence continues at coordinate 7,058 of ML281466.1, forward strand.
TGGGACCATCAAATCACGGGTACGGGTCAGTACCAAAAATGTTGACCAAAGTCAACTTTATTCAATTAATTATTCCAAAAAGTCCATTTTTATCAAATTTTCACATAGAAGCTTCCCGACTACATGCCCGGGCTGCGCACGCATATCGAGGTTAGATTAACGGAGGCTTTCGGAGCCTCGAAACACAAATTTAGCTGAATTTACTTAGGATGACCTTTTGGGTCATCACAATTTCCACCTCTAAAACAAACGTTTGTCCTCGAACGGACATAGAAAAGTACATGAGTCTGAGAAAAGATGGGGATAACGGCTCCTCATATCGGACTCGGACTCCCAAGTAGCTGCCTCGACAGGCTGACCTCTCCACTGAATACGAATCGAAGGATAACTCTTCGACCTCAATTAGCGAACCTACCTATCTAATATAGCTACCGGCTCCTCCTCATAAGTCAGATCCTTGTCCAACTGGACACCGCTGAATTCAAGAACATGAGATGGGTCTGCAGTATACCTCCGGAGCATAGATACGTGAAACACTGGATGTACGGTTAACAAATGCGGTGGCAAGGCAAGTCTCTAGTCCACCTCTCCTACCTTGTCCAAAATCTCAAATGGACCAATGTACCTAGGGCTCAACTTTCCCTTCTTCTCGAACCTCATCACGCCCTTCATAGGCGACACTCGAAGGAACACCTGGTCTCCTACCATGAAAGACAAATCTCGAACCCTACGATCTGCATAACTCTTTTGCCTGGACTGGACTGTACGAAGCCTATCCTGAATAATCCTCACCTTATCCAAGTTATCCTAGACTAACTCAGAACCCAATAACCTAGCCTCTCCGGGCTCGAACCATCCGACTGGAGACCGACATCGCCTAACATACAACGCCTCATACATAGCCATTTGAATGCTCGACTGGTAACTGTTGTTGTTGGCAAACTCTACTAAAGGTAAGAACTGATCCCATGAGCCACCAAAATCAATGACACAAGCTCGCAACATATCCTCCAAAATCTGAATAGTACGCTCGGATTGCCCGTCTGTCTGAGGATGAAATGATGTGCTCAACTCAATCTGTGTGCCCAACTCTCGCTGAAATACTCTCCAGAAATGGGAGGTAAACTGAGTACCTCGGTCTGATATAATAGATAAGGGCACGCCATGCAATCTGAAAGTCTCTCTCATGTAGATCTTTGCCAACTTCTCCGCTGAATATGATACTGACACAAGAATGAAATGTGCTGACTTGGTCAGCCTATCTACAACAACCCATACTGCATCAACCATCCTCGGAGTCCGTGGAAGCCCAACTACAAAATCCATCGTGATACGCTCCCACTTCCACTCGGGAAGTTGAATCTACTGCATCAAACCACCGGGTCTCTGGTGCTCATACTTAACCTGCTGAGAATTCAAGCACCGAGCTACATAAGCCACGATATCCTTCTTCATTCTACGTCACCAATAATGCTGCCGCAAGTCCTAATACATCTTCGCGGCGCCCGGATGAATGGAATACCGGGAACTATGGGCCTCCTGCAATATCAACTCGCGAATGCCATCAACATCGGGTACACAAATACGACCCTGCAATCTCAAAACTCCCTCAGCATCGACTATGACCTACTTGGCACGTCCGTGCCGAACCGTATCTCTAAGAGAACACAAATGACGATCATCATACTGCCTGGCACGAATATGATCATACAATGAAGAACGAGTGACGGTATGGGCTAAAACACTGCCACCCTCAAAAACCTCCAATCTAACAAATCGATTGGCTAACGCCTGAACATCTAAAGCCAAAGGTCGCTCTCCAACTGATAAATAGGCCAGACTACCCATGCTAACTGACTTCCGGCTCAAAGCATCGGCCACCAAATTGGCCTTCCTCAGATGATAGAGAATAGTAATATCACAATCCTTCAGCAACTCTAACCACCTCCTCTGCCTCAAATTCAACTCCTTTTGCTTAAACAAGTATTGCAAACTCTTGTGATCAGTGAATACCTCACACGGTACCCCGTATAGATAGTGCCTCCAAATCTTCAAGGCGTGAACACTAGCTGCAAGCTCCAAATCATGGACTGGATAGTTCTTCTCGTGAATCTTCAACTGACGTGAAGCATAGGCTATAACCTTCCCATCCTGCATCAATACCGCACCAAGTCCAACCCGTGAATCATCACAATACACGGTATACAAACCTGAACCTGTGGGCAATACCAACATTGGTGATGTGGTCAATGCTGTCTTGAGCTTCTGAAATCTCGCTTCACACTCCTCTGACCATCTGAACTGAACATTCTTTTGAGTCAACTTGGTCATAGGGGCTGCTATAGATGAAAACCCCTCCACGATTCGGCGATAATAGCCTGCTAGGCCTAAGAAGCTCCGAATCTCTGTGGCTGAAGTGGGCCTAGGCCAATCTCTAACTGCTGAAACTTTCTTCGGATCCACCTGAATGCCCTCTGCCGATACAACGTGGCCTAAGAATGCCACAGAACTTAACCAGAACTCACACTTAGAAAACTTGGCATACAACTGCGTATCCCTCAAAGTCTGGAGGATAACTCTAAGGTGTTGCTTATGCTTCTCTCGGCTGCGAGAGTATATCAAAATATCATCAATGAAAACAATAACGAACGAGTCCAAATAAGGCCTGAATACCCGATTCATCAACTCCATAAAAGCAGCGGAGGCGTTAGTCAACCCAAAAGATATTACCAAAAACTCATAGTGCCCATAACGAGTGCGAAAAGCCGTCTTAGGCACATCAGACGCCATGATCCTCAACTGATGATAACTAGATCTCAAGTCTATCTTAGAGAACACCCTAGCACCCTGAAGCTGATCAAATAAGTCATCAATCCTCGGGAAAGGATACTTGTTCTTGATAGTAACCTTATTCAATTGTCGGTAGTCAATACACATCCTCATTGAGCCATCTTTCTTCTTCACGAACAATACTGGAGCACCCCAAGGAGAAACACTAGGCCTGATGAAGCCTTTATCCAACAAATCCTGCAATTGTTCCTTTAATTCCTTCAACTCTGGCGGAGCCATACGATACGGGGGAATAGAAATGGGCTGAGTGCCCTCAGCTAACTCAATACAAAAGTCAATATCCCTGTCGGGTGGCATACCCGGCAGGTCAGCAGGGAATACCTCTGGAAACTCACGAACCACGGGCACAGACTCGATAGAAGGAACCTCAGCACTAGAATCACGAACATAGGCCAAATAGGCCAAACAACCCTTCTCGACCATGCGCCGAGCCTTCATATAAGAAATAACTCTACCAGAAGAATGACTAGGAGTCCCTCTCCACTCTAAACGAGGTACTCCTGGAAATGCTAAGGTCACTGTCTTGGCATGACAATCCAAGATAGCATGATAGGGAGATAACCAATCCATCCCCAATATAACATCAAAGTCAACCATATCAAGAAGCAAAAGATCAACCTGAGTCTCCAGACCACCAATAACTACTACGCAAGCACGGTAGACTCGATCTACCACTATAGAATCACCCATCGGTGTAGACACATGTACAGCAGTACTCAAATGATCACGGGGCATGCTCAGATAAGGGGCAAAATATGAAGTCACATAGGAGAATGTAGAACCCGGATCAAATAACACCGAAGCCTCTCGGCTACAAACTGAAACCGTACCTGTAATAACTGCATCAGAAGCCTCAGCATCAGGACGAGCAGGAAAAGCATAACACCGGGTTGAGCCCCTCCAATCTGAACATCCCTGGGTTTACATGCTGCAACCTGGCCTCTACCCCTCGTGGCCTGTGCTCCACCTCTATGAGCCTGACCACCACCTCTGGCACCTCGACCACCACCCCTAGCTGGCTGAGGGGGTAAGGGTGCAACTGCTGCGGAAACCAAGGCACGGGAACCCTGATACTAGGGTCCACTCGAAGCTCAGGGACAATATCTGGCAATGTGCTCCGGGCTACCACAATTATAACAAGATCTCTGCTGATGTGGCTGATGACTCGGAAACTGGCCCTGACGACCCTGATAACCACCCCGGTAACTCTGAAGTGGCTGTGCACTGATAGATGCTGGTGGTGCACTAACATGAGCTGGCGGTACACGGGGAGATACCTGAAGTGCTGACTGAAAAGGTCAGGGTGGATGACCCCTACTAAAAGAATCCCTGCCTCAAGATGAGGCTCCACTTAATCTACCAAAATGATGGGGCCTCTTGTCAGCCCCCTGACCACCTTCCTGTGACAGAATCATCTCAATCCTCCTGGCCACATCGGCCGCGTCCTGGAACGAAATATCGGTACTCGACTCCCTGGCCATCTGGAGTCGTATAGGCTGGGTCAATCCCTCAATGAACCTCCGAACTCTCTCCCGATCAGTGGGGAGTATCATAAATACATGTCTGGCTAGAGCAATGAACCTGGTCTCGTACTGAGTAACAAACATAGATCCCTGCTGGAAGCGCTCAAGCTGCCTCCTAAGATCCTCTCGCTGAGTAATGGGAAGGAACTTCCCCAAAAATACCTCAGTGAACTGAGCCCAAGTCAAAGGTGCAGACCCATCTTGTCTGGCTAAGCAGTAGTCCCTCCTCCAAGTCTTGGCTGCGCCAGATAGTCGAAAAGTAGCGAAGTCAACTCCATTGAACTCCACTATGCCCATGTTCCAAAGAACCTTATGACAGTTGTCCAAGTAATCTCGTGGATCATCTGACGGTGCACCAGTAAAAGTAGTAGTGAATAACTTGGTTAATTTGTCCAGTCTCAACAGAGCATCTGCTGACATAGCTGCACCCTCGCTTGCCGGTGCCACAATACCCGGCTGAGCTACTCCAGCTCTCTGAGGTGCTGGAGTCTGAAACTGAGTGGCAACCTGCTCTGGGGTATGAATAACAGGAGTCTGGGTCCCTCCCCTAGCCTGCGATCCTGCTGGTGTAGTAGGAAGAAGACATGCATGTGCTACTCTCTCCATGAGTCCTACCAGACGGACAAGAGTGTCCTGAAGCACTAGGGTAGCTATGAACCCCTCTTGGACCTGCGCTGGTCCAACTGGGACTGCCGAAACTGGGACCTCCTCGTCAAACTCGACCTGAGAGTCCTCCACTGGAGCTGCTGCTCTAGGCTGAGCCCGGTCCCGGCCTCGGCCTCTAGCACGACCTCGTCCTCGACCTCGACCCCTCGTAGGAGCTGTAGTAGGAGTGTCGGGCTGCTGAGCAGAACCAAGGGAAGCACGCGTCCTCGCCATCTGCGAGAGAGTAGAATGGAAACTCAATCAGTACTCAGAATTCATATCGCACGACAGAGATGAAGAAATGGGGAGTTATCCTACCTTTGCAGCCTATGGGGGATAAATACAAACGTCTCCGCACCGATCCCTCATACTCTACCAAGGTTGTTCGTGAGTTGTGAGACCTAAGCAACCTAGAGCTCTGATACCAACTTGTCACGACCCGAAATCCCACCCTTCAGGACGTGACTGCGTCTAACGTTGAACCCGCTAGACAAGCCAACGTGCACAGATAATCTAACTTTTATAACCCAATTCGGCAGTAACAAAGAAAATACCTTTAAAAATCTTAACAGAAATAACGAAATACTTCAGAATTTTAACAGCGGAAATGTAACAGAAATTCGAAAAATGCAAAGTGAAATAGTAAGATACATAACGTCGCATAAGCCCAAAACCGGGGTGTCACAACTCACGAACTATCTAAACAGAGTGCTTAATACAGAGTCTGAAAAGAAATACATAATTGTCTTTGGATCTACAGAAGAAATAAGACAATAGGAGAACTAATGAACAGGAGAGACTCCAAGGTCCACGAACAACAGCAGTATACCTTGAAGCTCTGGGTGGACTGAAGGTGACTCCCTCAATGCGGTCCACTGGGTCCGGATGCGGGGTCTACACAACATTAAGAAGTGTAGTGTAGCATTAGTACAACCGACCCCATGTACTGAGTAAGTGTCGAGCCTAACCTCGGCCGAAGTAGTGACGAGGCTAGACTTGACAATAACGATAACCTGTCCTATTCTAGAGCAGGTAACAGGGATAATACAAGGCAAGAGATAAGCAAACAAGTAAGGGATACAGGAGCAGTAAAAGGGTAACAAGTGAAATGAAGCAGCTAAACTGACATATAGAAGTAAACAAGGGAGGCAATTTAACGCAATAGCTAACGAAACAAGTAAAAATACCAGAAATGTAAATAATGGCACGGCATCACCCTTCGTGCTTTTACTCTCTTTCTCACAATGCAATGTAATCAACTATCCTGGCTCGACATCACCCTTCGTGCTTTTACTCTCTTTCTCACAATGCAATGTAATCAACTATCCTGGCTCGACATCACCCTTCGTGCTTTTACTCTCTTCCTCACAATGCAATGTACAATGTAAGGCAATATAATCATGGCAGGGCATTAACCTTCGTGCTTATAATCAATATGAATCATGGAAAGGCATCACCCTTCGTGCTTTACACTCTTCCTCACCAAACAATGACAGATATAATGGCAAGGAGTACAGCCTAGTGAAAATATATAGTTCAAATCACCCGGCAAGGGGAAAACATCAATTAATAACTCAATAAATGCCCGGCAAGGGTCTCATCTATAACCAATCACCTCAATTGTATACTTTACACTTGGATTCTCAATCGTATCAACATTTCNATTGACACACACTGCATAGGTACTTGTCACCTCACCTATGCAATGAACATGATAATCACTTAGCACATAGCAAATAACACCTATTCCCTCACCAAAGTTAGGCAAGACACTTACCTCGGGTCCAAAGTATAGAAATCAACCCTCTAAGACCGCCTTTCCTTTATAATACGACTCTGAAACAATGATATCTAGGCATAATTAATTCAATAATATCAATAAAGACTCAATAACACAATCCAATAGCCTACATATGCAATTCCTAGCATTCTTCCAAAAATACCAAAATTCGACCCCGAGCCCGCTTGGTCCAAACACGAGGCTCAGACCAAAACCCGATCACTCATACCCCCACGAGTTTGAATATATAATTTGTTTTAAAATCCGACCCCAAATCTGGGTTGAATTGCTTAAAATTCCCAAACACCTAACTCTACCCCAAAACCCCTAATTTCTACTTTGATTTCATGTTTTTAGGCATACATTCTAGTAAATAGTGATGAAAAATGGAAGGAAATAATGTTGTAATCACTTACCTAAGAGGTTATGGAAGGATTCTAGCTTGAGGATCGTCAATGGAGGTTGGGAGAAGAAGAGAAGGTTGAAAATTGAGGATTCCCTTATGAAGTATTCTGTTTGGTCTATTTAAAATCACTGAAGAATTTAGACCCGTGCGATCGCGGAAGGAGTAATACGATCGCACAGGGTAAGGGATCCTGTGCTATGCGATCGCAGAAGCTTAGCTGCGTTCGCACTGAGTAAGTTACCCACCACCCCCCCCCCCC
>ML281466.1:14870-63622 GCA_005239495.1 Nicotiana undulata
CGTCATTTCAAGTCCGTTTTACACCAAATTTCACAGATAACTCACATAACATATAATAAACCTGTTCCGGGCTCCGAAACCAAAATACGGGCCCGGTAACACGGTTTTCACATAATTATTCGTTTTCAAAATCCTTTATTATTTTCAGAAAACAATTTTCTTAACAAATTCGATTCCGGGCATATGCCCAAGTTCCATATTTTCATACGGACCCTCCGGGACCGTCAAATCACGGGTCCTGGTCCGTTTACCCAAAAGGTTGACCAAAGTCAACTTTATTCAATTAATTATTCTTAAAATTCCATTTTATCAAATTTTTACATAGAAGCTTCTCGGCTACATGCCTGGGTTGTGCACACATATCGAGGTGAGATAACGGAGGCTTTTGGAGCCTCGGAACATAAATTTAGCTTAATTTACTTAGGATGACCTTTTGGGTCATCACATCAATTTCTGGAAAAAACTCGTCATCATCAGAATCGGAGATAACTATAGGATACTCGCGCAAAAGACCAAAAAGTCCAATGAGATCAGTCTTTAATTTGTTGAACTCACGACGCAACTCACTTTGTTCAACTATTACTCTGTCCATAAGAGAAAGAAGACTCTTTAGGTCGTTTTGCAACTTGGCATAGTTGTCCCAGATGGGAAACTTAAAACAATCAAACTGGTTGAAAACCCTATCAAATGAGCTTGGATAACCTTGAAAACTACGTTCAAGGTAAATCCTATGCTGGAATGCTTCATCGGCAATAAACTTTGGTCTGATTCTTTCCCAATCAGCCTTTATTTGATCCCATTTTTGCATAAGGTTATACATTGATACGTTATTGTTCCAATCAGACTTCAAACCATCCCTACATAATTTGTTCCATTGAAGGCTTCCTACTTCCGCTTGCACCAGACATTCTTTCTTCAAAAAAAGATAAAAGACTAAGGATGAATATAAATTTAAAGAAATATGATAGAATTATATGGATAACTATGATATTTTCAAGTGAAGAGATTATGAATATAGCCAAAGAGTTCACCTAATCAATTTATTATCTATAAATGTAAAATCAACTTTTCAGGTCTGTTTTACTATTTTACATTCAGAGAAATTCAATGTGAAAGATAAGTAGGTGGTAAAACAAGTAGGTGGTTAATGTTGCTTCAGCCTCTTAAATTTTTAGATAATAAATGTAAATGTAAGATAAGTAGGTGATAAAATACAAAAAGTAGCTAGTAAATGCGAAAAAGATAAGTATCAATTTAAAAAAATATGTTGAAGTTTAATTGTCATGAGCTTAATGAAAAACTTCAGCATCTTATGCTGATGTAAATTAGTTCATTTGCAAACACTTCAACAACACTTCAGCACCCTATGTGCTGAACTGTATTCTATAGTTTAGTCGTCATGAGCTTTATGAAAAACTTCAGCACAAGATGCTGAAGTAGATTAGTTCATTTTTAAATACTTCAGCTAACGGTGTGCTGAAGTTGTTATCCCTAGATTCGATAGTTTAATAAGTTAATTCTTAAAAAGTTCAGTACTCCCTATGCTGCACTTTTTGTCCCTGGATTCTATAGTCAATTAGTTCATTTGGAAAAACTTCAGCATATTGTTACGAATTTTAACCTAAGACAAAATAGACAAACGTATTTGATAATGCAAATAGAAGAAAAATTTAAAAGACAGAGATCACATTATTCACACAATTAATTTTATTTTCACTACCAATTACCATCAACAACAACAACAACAACAAACCCAGTTTATAGAAGGCTACATGGTAGGAGGATAAGGGGAATGAAAAGGAATAGGTGCTGCTGATAGAGAGTCATCTAAGGTTCAAAGATCTCCCAGGGGAATGAACGTATCCATGACTAGAAAAATATAGACATGCACATATGGGAATGAAGAAAAATAAGTGCTACTGATGGAGAGTCATCTAAGGTTCGAAGATCCCCCGGGGGAATGAATATCTCCATGACTAGAAAATTGTAGACATGACACATTCTTTTCTTCTGCTGGACAACCTTGTCAAATGAGCTTGCATAACCTTCACAACTACGTTCAAGGTTAAGCATGTGCTGGAATGACTCATCCACAATAAACTTTGGTCTGACTCTTTCCCAATCATCCTTTACCTGATCCCACTTATGCATAAGATTAAACATTGGTACGTTACTGTTCCAATCAAACTTCAAACTCTCCATTTAAAGCTTCCTACTTCCGCTTGCACCAGACATTCGTTTTAAAATAAAAGCTAAAAGGCTAAGGATGAATATAAATTTAAAGAAATATGAAATTGGAATTCATGACTATGAAAGTTTCAAGTGAAGAGAATGTAAATATAGCCAAAGAGTGCACCTAATCAATTTATTATCAATAAATATAAAAGTAGCTTTTGAGATCTGTTTTACTGTTTTACGTTCAGACAAATACAATGTGACAAGATAAGTAGGTGGTAAAACAAGTAGATGGTTAATGTTACTTCAGCCTCATAAATTTTCATATAATAAATGTAAATGTAAGATAAGTAGGTGATAAAAGACAAAAATTAGCTAGTAAATGCGAAAAAGATAAGTATCAATTTAAAAAAATATGTTGAAGTTTAGTCGTCAAGAGCTTTATGAAAAACATCAGCATCTTCGGCTGAAGTAAATTAGTTCATTTGAAAACACTTCAGCTCCCAGTGTGCTGAAGTTTTTATCCCTGGATTCGATAGTTTAGTCGTCAAGAGCTTTATGAAAAACTTCAGCATCTTACGCTGAAGTAAATTAGTTCATTTGCAAACATGTAACGACCCAAATCCTAACTCATGTGGTAATGGAGCCCAACAGCGGGGTCAGGAAAGCCAACACCCAAATTTACCACGGTTTCCTTCTTATTTGATTAAACATTTCAACATATACCAAGTTTAAAGTCCAAAACATAAATCAAGAAGGAAATTTAATAAGTTTTAAACAAAAGCAGTCATAAGGGGGCGTGAGCCAATATATATATATAGTCCCGTAATCCATAATAACTATCACGGGTGTGCCAGGAACTAGTGTCACAAGTCCTATGAACATACAATCAGAATATACAAAAGATATACTATACAGCCCCACTTTCTAGAAGAAATAGAAGGGAAATAACAAAAAAAAACTGCATGGTGCTGCCGAGGATCATCAGAAGAAGCAACTCACCGTGCAGTCAGGTCTAGCTAAATCAGAATCTAGCTCTGGTCTGATAACCAGAAGCACCAGCCTCAGAACCTGTACAATTAAGTACAGAAGCGTAGCATGAGTACATAAACAAATATGTACCCAGTGAGTATCCCGTCTAATCTCGAAGAAGTAGTGACGAGAGGTCGACTCGATACTCACTAAGGTCCAGCAATATTATTTAACAGATTATAATGAAAGTTGTAGGAATATGAAGGTAGTAAAGCAGCAAATATTAAGGGCACTGAATCCAAATAAATACTGGAAGTAAATAACAATTACTACTTCATTTTCCCCCAAATATCTTTCGAGTCAATATCCATGAAATTCATTAACAACTTATGATGCGCATACGGGATAAGGACAACCGGCCTGATCCATAAAGTAAAATGATCATATCTGTGCACTGCCGAGGGTCGAACGGCCTGAACCAAAAGTGCATCTTTCTATCTCGCTGTGGCGTACGTCCCTCTCCCATAAACCTCAAGAAAACAATACGACATATAACATGAATTCGTAACATATAATTCATTACGAGAAAGAATCACAAGGCATGATGTGAGCCTAACTACCCGGACATAATAATAATAGCCGCTACGTACAGACTCTCGTCACTTGGTATGTACGTAGCTCCCACAACATCAACATATAGCATTTAGATCACCTATGGGGACAATTCCCTCTTCCAAGGTTAGAAAGGAGACTCACCTGGTGTCGAACCTACTCCCCGGGTCAAGAATGCGCCCGAAATCCCGAACTCGTCACCCAAGGACTCGTAACTAATCAAATGTTATGTAAATATATCAAATTATACTCAAAGCATGAAATTTCTCCTATTTTCTTAGTCAAATTCATCATTTTTTAAGAAATCCCAAAATTCACCCCCGGGCATGCACGCTCGGATTCCGAAACTTCACTAAGGAAACACTCACCCATAACCTAAGGATTGTTAATATATGATTTTTGTATGATTTCATAGCTAATTCGCGGAAAATTCCCTAAATTCTCGAAAGCCCTAGGTTACTAACCAATTCCTTGATTTTTACTAATTAGGTAGTTAATTTAACTAGTAATTCAAGTATTAAACTAACACTAGGGTAGAATTTACTTACCTCTTCAGTAGCTAGGTCGTGGAGCAGTTTTCCCAAGCTCTCAAGGTCTCTAATGGTGGAAGAAATGAGGAAAAAATAGACATTTCCCTTGTTTTAAAGAAACACACTGCCTATAGTGGTTCCGCACCTGCGGCTCAAGGACCGCACCTGCGGTCTCGCGCCTGCGAGCAATAGCTCGCACCTGCGGAATGTGGGACAAGGGCCTGGGCTCGCACTTGCGTGCAAGAGTCCGCACTTGCAGCTCCGCACCTGCAAGAAAGGGCCCGCACCTGCGAGAACTGGGTAGCCCATCTGGGGGTCGCACCTGCGAGGCTGGGACCGCAGGAGCGGTCCCGCACCTGCGACTGGGCAACCGCACCTGCGGTCACACCAGAACAGGTGCACCAGCAATTGCTTCAGCTAGTTTTTAGCCTCGTATGGTGCCCGAGAGGCACCTGGGCCCACCCGAGCCCTCGTCCAAATATACCAACAAGTCCCAAATCATAATACGGACTCGCTCGAGCCTTCGGAACACTCAAAACAACACTAAAACTCAAAATCACACCTCAAAACCCCTAAAGATCAAACTTAAAAACTTCAAGTTCTTGAATTTGGTATCAATGCGCCGATCCGACCTATACTAATCAGAATGACATCAAATTTTGCGAGCAAGTCATAAATGACATAACGGAACTATTCCCGATCTCAAAATTTCGTTCGGACCTCGATAAACCCAGAATCCCATTCCAAACCAAATTTCAACTTAAGGAAACTCTCATATTCGATATTGGGCACCGAAACGCTCCCAGGTCATCCAAAACCCATTCCGATCATACGCCCAAGTCCAAAATCATCATACAAAGCTACTGGGACCGACAAAACTCGATTCCGAGGTTGTTTACTCAAAATATTGACCGAAGTCAAACTTGGCCAAAAAGGCCAACCTTAAGGAACTAAGTGTTCCTATACTGCTCTAAACACTTCTAAATCCCGAACCACCCATCCCCGCAAGTCATAAATCACAATAAGCCGCTATGAGAAGTTTCATTTAGGGGAACGGGGTCCGATAACGCAAAATGACCAGTCAGGTCGTTACAAAACACTTCAGCTCCTACTGTGCTGAAGTTTTTATCCTTGGATTCGATAGTTTAGTCGTCAAGTGCTTTATGAAAAACTTTAGCATCTTAGGCTGAAGTAAATTAGTTCATTTGCAAACACTTTAGCTCCCAGTGTGCTCAAGTTGTTATCACTTGATTCGATATTTTAGTCTTCATGAGCTTTATGAAAAACTTCAGCAATGATGCTGAAGTTAATAAGTTCATTTTTAAATATTTCAGCTCCCAGTGTGCTGAAGTGTTTATCCCTGGATTCGATAGTTTAGTCGTCATGAGCTTTATGAAAACTTAAGCAAAGATGCTGAAGTTAATAAGTTCATTTTTAAATACTTCAGCTCCTAGTGTGCTGAAGTTTTTATCCCTGGATTCGATAATTTAGTCGTAATAGAAAAATTTAAAAGACATATAACACATAATTCACACAAATTAATGTATATTCACAAAATCCAAATTTCGTTTTCTCTTACATCCTTAAAAAAAATGTATTTCATTTACAAGTTATTCTCTATTCAAAGAAATTCACACAAAGTCTCTTTATATTCTCCATAGTCATGTCCTACTTGCCCTTATGGACTTTCATAATTTCTATCTTGTTTCCACTTTCCATGATCATAAAGATTTTTTTAGCAAATGACGTCTTCTTTCATAAGAGAAAACAAGAAAATGTTGGCAAAGACATGCTTAAATGGTGTGCATCTTGGAATTCGTGGGAATAAAAGATAATGAAGGAGACGTCCAGAAACTTCATGTGTGAAGGAGACTGGCCACAATTTGTGGTGCATTACAAATATCCCAGAACTCGAGTTTGTCATGCACCACAATCTGTGTCCAGTCTCCTTCACACATGAAATTTCTGGACGTCTCCTTCATTATCTTTGCTTCCCCACGAATTTCCTGCTACAGCGAATAAGCATGTCTTTATCAACACTTTTTTGTTTATCTTTGAATATATATTTAAAGAAATATGATAGGAGTCTGTGGATGACTATGAAATTTTCAAGTGAAGAGATTGTTCATATAGCCAAAGAGTGCACCTAATCAATTTAATATCTATAAATATAAAAGTAACTTTTCAGGTCTGTTTAATGTTTTACGTTCAGAGAAATTGAATGTTATAAGATAAGTAGGTGGTAGGTTAAACTAGTAAATGTAAAAAATATAAGTATCAAGTTAAAAAAATACAGCTTTATGAAAAAGCTTCAGCACAAGATGCTGAAGTCAATTAGTTCATTTGTAAAATATTCAGCACCTCATATGCTGAAGTTTTGTCTTGAATTCTATAGTTTTGTCATGAGCTTTTTCAAAAACTTCAGCACAAGAACCTGAAGTTAATTAGTTCATTTGTAAAAGCATCAGCTCTCTATAAGCTGAAATTTTCTCCTGTATATAAGACAAATTGAAGTTTTTTCCTGGATTCATTAGTTTACTTCATGCTGAAGTTTAGCATGCTGAATTTCATCAAAAACAAACTAAAAATTCATGATAAAAGAGACAAAATGTATTAGTTTTCACTTATATACTTTAAAACAGTGTGGGTAAATTTATTTTTCATTTACAATTTATACTCTATTAGAAAAATTCACACACAATATCTTCATATTCTCCATAGTCATCTCCTAATCTCTCTTCTGGAGTATCATAGCCGCTTTCCTTTTTCCACATTGCATGAGCCCATAGATTTGCAACCAATTCTCTCCTGAATGTCAGTGCCTGACTTTCATTGAAATGCATGACATCTTCTCTCTTCAACCGCATGTCCATGAACTTAAGAGTATATATACCACAATCGACACTACAAAAAACACATGAAACAAAGAATTGAAGAATAGCTAACACAGGAAGAAAAAATAATAAACACGAGATGCATCGTTAAAAGATATGCCAAACACGTACTTGTTAACCTGTAGGGGTGTCTTCATCAACATAATTTGAAATTTATCCACACAATTTTCTGCCCAAGTTTTATTGTGTGATGCAAAGTCCAAGCATTTGAGACAGTGTGGGATCAACCGGGCAAAAATTTCGACATGTTTAAATGCACTTTCATATGCTGTATTTTTTAAGGAACCATACACATATATACTTTTCTCTTTAAAGCTCAGAATTTCAAAAAAGTAGTGCGTTGATGTCTGCTTCCCTGTTGGCGGAAGTCGAAATGGAAAAAATACTTTTTCAGCACATGCCTATGAGATATCACATGAGAGGTCAGTGCCTCTTACGTAGTTGGCCATCCATTCACTAGTTAATTCATCATCAATCCAAGTATACTCTATAAGTTCCTGAAACACCACTTGGTTTTCTTCTTCGTTAGAAGCCTCTTCATCCTGTGTTTTGGATGTCCTCTTTCTCTTTAATTTGATTTTTTCCTTTTCCCTAATTTTTACATTTTTTTTCTTTTCATCATCTGTAGGATGAACAGTACCTAGCTTAGTCATATACTGATCAAAAAGTAAATCTGTTATTGCACATCTTGCTTTTGGATAATTTAGAAGGTGATAGCAATATCTTTTCCGCAAGAAATATATGCCCACTTCAATATGCTCCAATATAACAACAACAAAAGAAAATATGTGAAATAATAAGCTTCAGCATGCATAAGTATGAAATTTTAGAAACAAATGCACTACAAAACTGCATGACAAAAATTTAGCATATAAGTATGAAATTTTGAAAACTTAAGCATATTAGGTTTGAAGTGTTAGGAAATAATCTAAAAAAGTTGCAACATGTTTGATTTAAAAAGTTTAGAAAAAAAACTAGAGACTGCATGTCAAAGCTTCAGCATAAATGCTGAAGTTGTTTAGTTCATTTTCAAAAAACTTCAGCATAAACAAGCTGAAGTTTTAGTTTTAATTGCTAAACTTCAGCACTAAAAATATGCTTAAGTTATGTCCTGCTTTCTATACAATAAAATAAACTGAAGTTATGTCCTGCTTTCTATACTATAAAAATAACCTGAGATTTTGAGAAATACAGTTGAAAACTAAATCAAATAACAAACTTAATAACGTACTTCATACGAAAGATCAAAGTTAGGATCCATAAGCTCGGTAAAGAATGACTATGGAATGGGCATTCTAGCTAATCTGAATGGATTGGAATTATATTCACCATCATCCTTCTTCAACCAGTCATTAAATCTTCTGATAATTCCACTGTCTCGATTAACATAATGGAAGGGACACCTTCGTGTATACTTTCCTTCTTTCCAATCTTGCCCGCTTTGCTTTTGTTTAGGAACAACATAAGGAGATTTCAACCAAATACTTTCCATACGAATACTTTCCCTGTTGTTCCGTCACAGCTAACTATTGTTGTTCAGCAGCATGGGGAAAATCCACAGCCATGGTGGCAGATCCTTCACCAACTCGTTGTTGTTCACAATCTTCTTGTCTCTCTTCACGAACAACAACAACAACATAATTGCCTTCAGAACAAGTCCCTTTTGTACTACCAAGTGAAAATGAACATATGTTGAAGTTGGGGATATCACTGGTGTCACTCATAACATTAGGAGACATGGAAATATTCCTTCTCTTAGGATTTGGAAGAAGTTATGATGCATCAGATGATATCTGCAAAAGCAAGAAAAATATATACATAAATACAACTGATACAAAACACACATTAGGTAAAATAAAATAACTTGTAATCGAATTGCAGAAAATAACTACCTGGTCTAAGTGCACAGATGGTGTTTGAATTCCAACGGATCCACTTTAGATATGCCTATATCTTCATGCAAAAAATATTAATTTAAATAATACTGACTAAATCTTATAAAATAATACAAACAAAGTTCACACTTGTTTGTGAGCCAACAAGTCTGAATAGATGTATTTCTCCTTTTTCATATAGACGAAGAATCTCACCAATTTCTTTTGAAGCTGCATCCAATCCTTCTAAAAAAATAATCAAAAAACATACCAAAAAATAAAGTATGTAAAATTTCAAACTGTAAAAAATATACTTGGATCAAATGTAATAAATTCATGATCTATAGAATACCTTGACATTTGTCTTGCACTGTGGTTTCCTGCATGCTTTTGTCGGTATCAGCAGCCCCAGGTTCATCCAATTGTGCAGCAACATCGAAGAGCATTTGAGTATTCTCTGGAAGCATTTTATCAACTCTATCTTCATTAAATTCAGCATCATCAGAGAGTTTTTCAGTTGTATTAACTTCCACTGCATGTTCATAAATAGGGGGGACGGATAAATGACCTATATATATATATATATATATATAGAGAGAGAGAGAGAGAGAGAATTTTTTTATACCGGTACTATAAATTTCCTGTGTCCCTTCACCTAGAAAAGAGATTTTAGCACAAATAGCAAGTGCGTCTGCAAAGGGATTACCTCTCTCAATATTGGTACACGCATCACTCGGTGTCTGTTCTTCAGTACCAACAGGTGTATGATCACTGCCCAAAGCACAACTTGGTGCATCTCTTTCATCATCAACAACTTGATCATCTACACCTTACTTGCTTCCAACATTCACAGTTGATAAATGTTCATCATTTACATCTTTGCTCGGTCGAACAACACTGGGATGTTCGTCATTAAATTTTGTTCAACAGGTTGACCTCCTTTAACATCCACTTCCACACGTGTAACATTTTCATGCGCTTCATCATGAGCAGCATTAATATCCGATAGATGCTCAAATGAGTAATTCGTCCTATCATATTGTCGAGACTTCATGATGGAGCCATCGTCTAATCCATTTGATTTGTCGACAATCTTAAACAACTCTTGAAACTTCTCATCAAAATATTCCTAGAAAACAATTACTAACAATGATTAATCTAGATAACATTAGCACAGAAAAAAAGACTTCTCTATAAATTAGCTTACCTTGACATTTCCAAAAACCGCATCAACAATAGCAGATCACTCATCCTCTTTAAACTGCGGAACAACTTATTTCGCAATTATTTTTCTTTCTGCTTCTGCATGCCTTTTAACCTCACTCGTTACCCTCTAGTATAGAGACATCGAACAAACCTTTAGGTATAAAAGAATGCTGAAGTTCATCGCAAAGAGAAACAAAACTTAAGCTACTAAAATGATGAAGTTCAGCACAAACAGAACAAAACTTCAGCTACTAGAATATTGAAGTTCATTGTAATGACCCGACCGGTCGTTTTGCGTATTCGGACCCAGTTCCCCAAAATGAAACTTCCCATAGTGGATTATTGTGATTTATGACTTGCGGGGACGAGTGGTTCGGGATTCAGAAGTGTTTAGAGTTGTATAGGAACACTTAGTTCCTTAAGGTTGGCCTTTTGGCCAAGTTTGACTTCGGTCAACATTTTGAGCAAACGACCTCGAAATTGAGTTTTGATAGTTCTAGTAGCTTCGTATAATGATTTAGGAGTTGGGCGTGTGTTCGGAATGGGTTTTGGATGACTCGGCGGCGTTTCGGCGCCTAATATCGAAATAAGAGTTTTCTTAAGTTCATAATTTGGTTTGGAATGTGTTTTTGTGTTATCGAGGTCTGAACGGAATTCCGAGGTCGGGCATAGTTCTGTTATGTAATTTATGACTTGCCTGCAAAATTTGGTGTCATTCCAATTAGTATAGGTCGGTTCGGCGCATTGATATCGAATTTAAGAACTTGAAGTTCTTAAGTTTTGATTCTAGGGGTTTTGAGGGGTGATTCTGAGTTTTAGCGTTGTTTTGAGTGTTCCGAAGGCTTGAGAGAGTCCATATTATGCTTTAGAACTTGTCGGTATGTTTGAACGGGGTCTCAGGTGGGCCCAAGTGCCTCTCGGGCATCAAACGAGGCCAAAAACCAGCTGCAAGGGTTGCTGGTGCACCTGATATGATGTGACCGCAGGTGCAGTTACCCAGACGCAGGTGCGGGACCGCTCCTGCGGTCCCAGCCTCGCAGGTGCGATCCCAAGTGGGCTGCCCAATTTTCGCAGGTGCGGACCATTTCCCGCAGGTGCGAGCACAGGCCCTTGTCCCATTTTACGCAGGTGATAGCTACTGCTCGCAGGTGCGAGACCGCAGGTGCGGTCCTTTAGTCGCATGTGCGAAACCTCTGTTAGGCAGTGTGTTTCTTTAAAACACGGGATTTTGTTCATTTTCTTTCCACCATTGTCGACCTAGGAAGCTTGAAAAAGAGCCAATTTACCTAGCTATTAAAGAGGTAAGTAAATTCTACCATAGTATTAGTTTAATACATGAACTACTAGTTAAATTAACTACTTAATTAGTGAAAATCAAGGAAATGGGTAGTAACCTAGGGCTTTCGAGAAATTTGAGAATTTCCCGTGAATGGGCTATGAAAGTAAAAATCATATATTAACGATCCTTAGGTTATGGGTGAGTGTTTCCTTCGAGAATTTTCGGAATCCGAGCATGCGATCCTGGGGGCGAATTTTTGGATTTCTTCAAGAATGATGAATTGATTATATAGATAGTAGAATTCCATGCTTTGAGTATAATTTTATATATTTACGTAACGTTTGATTAGTTTCAAGTCCTTGGGAGACGAATTCGGAGTTTCGGGCGCATTCTTGATACGGGGAGTAGATTTGACGCGAGGTGAGTCTCCTTTCTAACCTTGCAAGAGGGAATTGTCCCCATAGGTGATTTAAATGCTATGTGTAATGTTTGTGGGGTCTACATGCGTACCAAGTGACGAGAGTCCGTACGTAGTGGCTATTATTGCTATGTCCGGGTAGTTAGGCCTACATCATGCCTTGTATTCTTCATTGTAATGAATTACATGTGATGAACTCATGTTATATGTAGTATTGTTTCCCTGAGGTTTATGGAATTGGATAGTTATGAGGAATTGTTTACGAAAATTAAATTGTTAAGGTTATTGTGTGTGCATGTGACCGCTTCGCAATTTAAATTCCACGAGCGGAGTGTGATTTCCCCCACTCTCATGGGAGCGGGTGGTATGCCACGGCGGATTGAAAGATGCACTTATGGTTCGGGCCATTCGACCCTCGGCAGTGCATAGGTATGATTAATTATGGTAAAGATGCACTTATGGTTCGTGTTGTTCGACCCTCGGCAGTGCATATGTATGATTAATTATGGTAAGGATGCATTTATGGTTTGGGCCGTTCGACCCTCGGCAGTGCACAGAGATGATTATTTCATGGCTCAGGTCGGTTGTCCTTATCCCGTATGCATTTGATAAATTGTTAATGATTTCATGGATATTTATTGATAGATTATTTGGGGGAAAGTCGAAGGAGTAATTGTTTATTTACTTCGAATACTTTCTCGGACTTCAGTGCCTTATATTTGCTATTATACTGCCTTTACATGCCTACTGCTTTCATCATATTCTGTTATATCATATTATTGGACCTTAGTGAGTGTCAAGTCGACCTCTTGTCACTACTTCTTCGAGATTAGACGGGATACTCACTGGGTACATATTTATTTATGTACTCATGCTACGCTTCTATACTTAATTGTACAGGCTCTCAGGTTGGTGCATCTGGTTATCAGACCGGAGCTAGATTTTGATTTCATTTGAACCCGACTTCACGGTGAGTTGCTTCTCCTAACGATCCTCGGCAGCACCATGGAGTTTCTTTGCTTATTTTCTCGTCTATTTCTTCCAGACAGTGGAACTGTATCTTATATCTTTTGTACATTCTGTTAGTATGCCTGTAGGACTTGTGACACTAGTTCCTGACACACACGTGGTAGCTATTATGGGTTATGGTCTGTATATATATATCGGCTCATGCCTCTTATGACTGCTTTTGGCTAGAAATTGGTAAATTACCCTTTTTCGGTTAATGTTTTAAGCTTTAAAACTTGGTATATGTTGAGATGTTTAATCAATGAGAAAGAACCCATAGTAAATTGAGTGTTGGCTTGCCTAACCCCGTTGTTGGGCGCCGTCACGACCTGAGTAGGATTTTGGGTCGTGACAAAATGGTATCAGAGCTCTAAGTTCACGTAGGTCTCACGAGTCACGGGCATGCCCAGTAGAGTCTTGCGAATCGGTACGGAAACGTTTGTACTTATCTTCAGGAGGCTATAGGGTGTTGGAAACCTCTCTTCATTCATATTCTATCGTGCAGTTGATGGTGTACTAAAGACTCATTCTTCCATTCTCTCACAGACGGTGAGGACGCGCGCATCTGATATTCCAGACCCGGGAGATGCCGCTACCCCCACCGCCAGAGGTCGTGGCAGAGGCCGGGGGAGGGCACCGACCCAAGGTAGGGGACGAGGGCGTCCTAGAGCTATTCCAGTTGCACCACCACCAGAGGATCCTATTATAGAGGAGCAGGATGAGGTGCCTCCAGCAGATCCTGCTCCAGTGGATTTCATGACATCGTCAGGCTTCCATGAGGTCATGGGCCGTATGATGAGATTTATGGACACCATGTCCC
Source organism: Nicotiana undulata (assembly GCA_005239495.1). Classification (NCBI taxonomy): domain Eukaryota; kingdom Viridiplantae; phylum Streptophyta; class Magnoliopsida; order Solanales; family Solanaceae; genus Nicotiana; species Nicotiana undulata. The sequence goes on from ML281466.1 coordinate 28,659, forward strand.
AAGATGGTATATTTCCAGCAGATCCTGCCACTTCTCAGGCGGGAGGGGGAGTCCAGACCCCTACTGCCCAGGCTGCAGGTCAGACAGCAGCACTACATCATACCCCGGGTACATTTCTCGTGAGTGGGGTTCAGCCTGTAGCAGCACCTGAGCCCAGACCAGTCGCGGACGGTGATCCGCAAAAGTTATTGGATAGATGGACTCGATTTCACCCTCCAGTCTTCGGGGGTGAGAGAGGCGAGGACGTACAAGACTTCATTGACAGGTGCAGGGACAGACTGCACAACATGAGGATATTAGAATCCAATGGAGTGGATTTCACTACCTTCCAGTTAGAGGGCAAAGCTCGTAGGTGGTGGAAGTCCTACATTCTCAGCAGGCCAGTAGATTCTCCTCCTGTCACTTGGGAGCAGTTCACTCGGATGTTTCTGGATAGATATATTCCACTCTCTAAGAGGGAAGAGCTGCGGTATCAATTTTAGCAGCTAGAGCAGGGACAGATGTCAGTGATAGACTCTGAGGCCATATTTTCAGAGTTGTCTCGCCATGCACTCATGATATTACCTACTGAGTCCGAGAGAGTGCGGAGGTTTTTGGCTGGGTTGCATCCAGGTATTAGGGCCACCATGGCCCGAGAGGTGGAGATGGGTAGTGCTTATCAGCTCATGGTAGAGATTGCTCGCATGATTGAGGGGTATCGGTCAAGGAGCAGGGAGCAAGGGCAGCAGGACAAGAGAACTAGATTCTCTGGGGACTTCAGAGGTGCCCCAGTTAGGGGCAGAGGTCATATTGGCAGTAGTCAGCCCAGCAGGCTTTCAAATTCAGCACCTCCACAACCTCCTCAAGGTGCTCCAGCGAGGCCTCAGTTCGGCGCCATGCCAGAGCATTCCTACCGCCCTTCAGCTATTCAGAGTTCACCCGGTAGGTATTCCAGTCATCGGAGATCCTCCAGTTCCTACTTTAGTTCTATGCTAGAGGGTCCGCATCGCACTCCGGCCTTTCAGGGTTCTTATTTGAAGCAGCAGGCTATGGTACTTGGAGGTTGTTACGAGTGTGGGGAGCCAGGTCATATGAGGAGGCATTGTCCCAGGTTTCGGGGCAAGGCAGTGCAATAGAGTTATCAGCCCATGGGTTCAGCACCAGCAGTCCGGCCAGCTAGAGGTTGAGGACAGGTCGGCAGGGGTCGTCCTAGAGGTGGAGGCTAGTCAGGGGGAGGCTAGTCAGCTCATGTTCACTCTGGTGGCGCTTAGTCTTCAGGTGCTCCGGCTATCTATGTTATTCCGGCCAGATCAGATGCAGTGGCCTCAGACGCCGTGATGACGGGTATTATCTCAGTATGTGGTAGAGAGGCTTCAGTATTATTTGATCCAGGATCCACCTATTCATATGTTTCAGCATTATTTGCTCATTTTCTGGATGTTCCTCGTGAATCCTTGGGTTCTCCTATATATGTGTGTAACGACCCGACCGGTCATTTTGATCTCTAGTGCGTCGTTCAGAGGTTGGAAGTCATGAACAACTTCATTTCAGGTAATATGACTTGTGCGTATGGTCGGAGTTGAGATTTAGGAAGTTTGGAGTCAAATTGGAAAGAAAATTCTCATTTCGGAAGCCTTAAGTTGAAGAAATTGACTAAGACTGGAATTTGGAGTAAACGACCTCGGAATTAGGATCGGAAGGTTCTAGCAGATTCGTATGATGATTTCGGACTTGAGCGTATGTCCGGATCAGGTTTTGGATAACGGGTTATCCGATAACCTGGGAGCATTTCGGTGTATATTGTGGAAGTCAGCATTTTTGAAGGAATTTCCTAAGTTTGGCTTGAAGGCATTTCAGTGTTATAGATGTCCGTTTGGGATTCCGAGTCTGGGAATAGCTCCGTATGGTGATTCTGGAGTTGGAAGCGCGATCGGAAGTGAATTCGGATGTCAGTAGGTTATTTTGAAGTCATTTGGCTAAAGATAGAAATTTGAAGGTTTTGAAGAATCCGACCGGAATTGGAAATTTTGATATCAAGGTCGGAATGCGATTCCGGAAGTTGGAGCAGGTCCATAATGTCGAATATGACTTGTGTGCAAAATTTGGGGTCAATCAGACGTGATTTGATAGGTTTCTCCATCGAATGTGGAAGTTTAAAATTTTAAAGTTCATAAAGTTTGGATTGGAGTACGATTCGTGGTTTTAGCCTTGTTTGATGTGATTTGAGACCTCGAGCAAGTCTGTGGGGTGTTATGGGACTGAGTTGTGTGATTGGACGGGGTCCGGGAGGCCTCGGGTGTGTTTCGGGGTGGTTTCGGATCATTTCGGGCTGTTTTGAGATGGTTGTTGCTGGTGTCTGGTGTTGTTATTTGCGTTCATGGGGACCCCTTCGCGTTCGCGAAGAAGAATTTGGCATCAGGGACTTTGCTCTTCACGTTCGCGAACAGTGCCTCGCGTTCGCGAAGAAGAATTTGGCATCAGGGACTTTGCTCTTCACGTTCGCGAACAGTGCCTCGCGTTCGCGAAGAAGAAATATATATGTTGCGCAGGTCTAACTTCGGAGGCTCATATCTCACAATCTATAAGGAATTTTGAGATGATGTAAATTGAAAGTTGTAGCCCTTTGTGTCTAGTGTCTAGAAATGTAAAGCATTTTGAATTTGGAGTTTTGTGCAAAAGGTTATGACTATTCTACTAGAGGCTGTTTGAGAAGAGTAAATAGGGAACCTGGAATTTTTGTTCTATGCGTTCGCGGTGGTGTACCGCGTTCGCAAAGATTAAATGGGGGAGCTGGATTTTTTGTTCTATGCGTTTGCGGAGATGTACCGCATTCGCGATGAAGGATTTACCTGGGCATACTTAAATAAACCCTTCCGCGACCTAAACCTTTTTTACACCATGTTTGTACGGACAAAGAGCTTTTGGGGACGCTTTTGAAGAGGGAAATCCTTGTTCTTCATAGAGGTAAGTGTTTTGATCATTAAAACTCGATTATGGATGATTATAGAACATAAAACCAGTGTAAATTCATGGAAACTCAGTAGAAATATTGGGCTTTAGGGCTTGAGATTATGAGACCTTTAGGGGTCGATTTGAGGGGTCAAACGAACTCCGATTTTGGTGTTCTTTATATGTACGGACTCGTGAGAGGAAAAAGAACACTTTTGTATAAAAATTTCTGAGTTTTGAGAAGCGGGTCCGGGGTTCGGGTTTTGACCAATTTCGGATTTTTGAGCTAAATTTGATATCTTCTGATTGGAATTTGTTCCTTAAGCATATATTGATGATAAAAATCTGAACTTGGTAGATTTGGAGCCTTCGGAGGTTGATTCGAGAGGCAAGCATGTTGTGGAATAGTTCCGGGCTAGTTTTGAGATAAGTAATGTCTTTAAATCCTGTCCTGAGGGTATGAAACCCGGACTATGCACCCTTTCACGGGTTTTGAAATGCAAAGGTTGAAACTTTGGAGATATATTCCTTACTTAGGCGACTATTGAGTTGCGAAACGGCTTTTAAAGCTTATTTCCAATATTGTTATATATACTTGATATGATTTGGGTTGTAAGCCATGTTTGGGGCCTAGTGCCGATTTATTTACCCCTTGGGGGATGTTTTACTATTATCCTCACTGATATGTTATGATTTTTACTCAGTCTTTTCTATGAAACTGTTTTGACACTCAGAGTATTTTGATACTACTTCTTGAAAATGAAACACTGTTTTTGGGTCGAGAACCCGGTATATTTATGGCCTGAAGGGCAAATTGAGAGTGTCTGACTGAGTGAGGCTGCTGGCCTATATTGTGAGGATGATATGATATGAGTGAGGTTGCGGGCCTATATTGTGTGTGATTTATGCCATGTTGTGGCTTATTATTGCGCTTGGGCTGTAGGAGCCCCTCCGGAGTCTATACACACCCCCAGTGAGCGCCGGTACCTAATGAGTGATGCCCGCGGGGCTTATGCTGAGTGATTGTGAGGTTGCCTGATGGGCAGAGTGATTGTGAGGTTGCCTGAGGGGCAGAGTGATTGTGAGGTTGCCCGATGGGCAGAATGATTGTGAGGTTTCCCGATGGGCAAATTGATTGTGAGGTTGCCTGATGGGAAGAGTGATTGTGAGGTTGCCTGATGGGAAGAGTGATTGTGAGGTTTCCTGATGGGCAGAGTGATTCTGAGGTTTCCTGATGGGCTGATTCCGAAAGATATTGTGATGAGAAATGATTATGGCCCGAGGGGGCAGTTTTATGGATATTTTTACTGAGTTTTCAAACTGTGATTTACTTCGTTTTCAAACTGGTTCTTACTGAGAATTTTACTGAGATATTCTGATATTACACTTGGTTCAAAGGATTTCTGGAAACTGATTTTTGAACTCATATATTTGATGAATACTACCTGGTGACTTGGTGTTTTACTGGTTTTGTGAATTGGTGTATATGTACTGTGTGCTTTATATTACTCAGACTGTGATTTATTTTCATTACTACTGAGTTGGCGTACTCATAAAGACTCCCTGTGCCTCTGTGCACAGAGTCAGGTACCAGTTTGGAGCAGTAGCTGCCTTATTCGTTAGCAACAGTTCACGGGATTTCGAGGTAGTTGTCCAGCGTCCACAGCTTCTCCATTTCCCTTCCTCATTTAGTTTTAGAATTTGATTCAGAGACATATATTATAGTTTTAGCAGATTTAGACTTACTTATTCTTAGATGCTCATGACTATTGACTCCATTTCTTGGGAGGTTTGTTTAGGCTAATATAGGAACGCTAAGACTTAATTATATTATTTGATGCTAATGGTTGCATTCTTATTATTAAATTGTGAACTCTATAATTGAACAAAAGCGTAGTAATGTGATGGTTGGCTAGCCTAGTTCTATGATAGGGGCCATTACGGCCTGTTAGGATTTGGGGTCGTGACAATGTGTCCACTCCTGTGGGCGATTATGTGGTGGTAGACCGGGTCTATCGGTCTTGTGTGATTAACTTTTGTGGGTTAGAGAACAGAGCGGACCTTCTATTGCTCGACATGGTTTATTTCGAGGTTATTCTTGGCATGGATTGGCTATCTCCTTATCATGTCGTGCTAGATTGCCATGCCAAGACAGTTACTTTAGCCATGCCTGAGTCGCCTAGGCTGGAGCGGAGAGGTTCCTCAGTTAGTGCAGCCAGCCAGGTTATTTCATTCCTGAAGGCTTGACATATGGTCGAGAAGGGTTGTCTGGCCTATTTGCTTATGTGCGGGACACCACCGCCGAATCTCCGACGATTGATTCAGTGCCAGTTGTTTGAGAGTTTGCTGATGTATTTCCTTCAGACCTTCCAGGAACGCCTCCGGATCATGATATTGATTTCTGTATTGATGTAGCTCCAGGAACTCAGCCTATTTCCATTCCCCTGTATCGTATGGCTCCGAAGGAGCTGAAGGAGTTAAAGGAGCAGCTTGAGGAGTTGTTGGCTAAGGGGTTTAACAGACCGAATGTATCACCGTGGGGTGCTCCAGTTCTATTTGTGAAGAAGAAGGACGGGTCTATGCAGATGTGTATTGATTACCGCCAGTTGAACAAGGTTACCATTAAGAACAAGTATCCTTTGTCGCGCATCGATGATTTGTTTGACCAGTTGCAGGGTGATAAGGGGTTTTCTAAGATTGATTTGAGATCGGGATATCATCAGTTGAAGATTCGGGCTTCAGATGTTTCGAAGACCGCTTTTCGTACGAGATATGGACATTATGAGTTCTCGGCGATGTCTTTTGGCTTGACTAATGCCCCAGCAGAATTCATGGACTTGATGAATAGGGTGTTCAGGCCATATATTGATTCCTTTGTCATTGTCTTCATAGATGACATCTTGATTTACTCACATAGCCTGGGTGAGCACGAGCAGCATTTGAGAGTTGTGCTCTAGACCTTGCGAGAACAGAAACTATATGCTAAGTTCTCCAAGTGTGAGTTTTGGTTGGAATCCGTGACATTCTTGGGGCATGTGGTATCGATAGAGGGTATCAAGGTTGATCCTCAGAAGATCGAGGCAGTTCAGAGTTGGCCAGTTCATGTTGGAAACGTGTTTCCAGTTCATGTACATATACATATATTTGTAGAGTTGAGTTTTTGTGAAAAATCACAAGGTGTATGAGCCGTAGAAACTAATGCATTAATTATTGAGAAGAAAAACCACTTTGTGAATGTGAGAGCGCAACACAAGCCAAGAGAGAAAATACAATTACAAGAAAAGTGTTTCTTATTCTTCTAACATTGAGTTGAGATTTTTGAGAAACATTTCAGCACAATATTCTTCGTTCAATTTGTTCACGGGTTTCATTGATCAAAGAGTTGATAGCAAGGATCGGTCTCGGTGTGAATACGCATAATGTCTTCGCACTATCGAAGAAATTTTAAAACGAGACTCTTTTCACTAGGTATGTCTTAGATCCGATCTTTGACATGTAAATAAATTTTAAACACGATTAGTTCTTCCTAGGATTGTTATTGTCTTCCGCTACGTGTTACGAACATCTATATGCAATCCTTCAGTGGTATCAGAGCCGTGGTTTATTGTGTCTAAAATTTATTTACGAAATATTTTAAGATTATATTTGAAGAGTTCAAACTATAATACTTGTGTATTGTGCAATATTCAAATTGTTTGAATGCATATTAGACTGATATTATTTTATTGTGAATAAAATATGTATACATATTAGTTAAACTATTGAGATAGTTCGTAACTTGAATTTGAAATTTTGTATTAGATACGACGGGTATCCATAATAGATTATTGGATTCTATTATTATTTTTAATTGTTATTAGTTCATGAGATGTTAATTAATAATAATGTTCAAGCATACATTATTTTTATTTGGTATATGTGATATATAAGATAAACATGTTAGAAGAATATTGAATTTCGTTTTTGTGTCACATGCTTGTTCATTACATAATTTTGAATTATTTATTACATGTGATGTAAACTAATTTAGGACTAAGCATGTAGACAACTTGAACTAAATTCATCTTCTATAAAAGATTTGATTTTCGTGTTAATAAAAGTTGTTTTAGTAACAATTCCCTCTTACTCAAATTTGAGTTTTTAAATAATATAATATTATATATTTTATTATAGATCTATCCATCAAAGTAAATGATTCTACTTATTTCTTGTTTATAAGGAGCGGCCTGACTAACAGGAGACTTATAGTTCGAGAATATGTTGAAATTATTTATTACATTAGATGCATAGATCGAAAGAATTATTCAATTTTACACTACACGCCTGGACTACCCGGTGAATATAAAATTTAATAAGTTCTTTGTTATCATGATGGTTGAAATCAACTATGCCAATAGGATCGACCTGACTACCAGGGGACTATCTGACATAGAGCTATTTAAGGAAATTATATGGGGATACAATTGGTAAGAGTAACTACCTTTAAAATATATGTGAGAAACGACTTGACTTCCAAGGGGCTCATACATATTGTTAAAGGATTCCTTTACTCCACTAATAGAAATAAGGATTTCTTAAACTATAATGAGGGTAAATAGTTTAAAATAATTAGTGAAAATATCATTTAGATAAAAGTCCATGTCTTTATGATATATGCAAATATGTTCTTATATTATTGCCTTTTTTTCTCTATATTTTAGATTTCTCAATATGTCTGTTATATCACTGCGTGAAATACTTGAGACCAATAAGTTGGTATGACCAAACTTTGATGACTGGTATAGAAATTTTAGAATTGTTCTCATGCATGAGAAGCTCATTGATGTGATCGATAAGCCTGCAAAGATAATCCCACCAGAGAATGATGTTCAAGGCACCAAGGTTCATCAGAAACACTTGGAAGAATGCCTTGCTATTAAATGCATCATTCTCGCTTCTATGAGTTTTGAACTCCAGAGGAAACATTAGAATATGGATCCAACTGCAATCATTCAATATCTTAAGAAGATGGTTGATACACAGTTGGACATTGAAAACTCTCCAACTGGACCCCTTGCCAATCATATGATTGTTCTTACTGAAGAACATGAGAAGCTAGGGTACAAGCTTGGTAAAGAGCTTTCTGAAGATTTGAACTTGCCGTCAGTATACGATGCTGAATGTTTTCACTGTAAGAAGAAAGGGCATTGGAAGAGAAATTGCAAGAAGTATCTTGCAACTCAAAAGGACAAGAAACAAGGTAAGACATTAATGAAAAATATTTTCAAGGTTTCTTTAGCTACTACTAATTCTTCACTATGGGTATTAGATACTGGCAGTGGTTATAACATCTGCAATATGTTGCAAGGGTTCAAGATAAGTAGGAGACTAAAGAAAGGAGAAGTTAATCTACAAGTTGGAAATGGTGCAAAAGTTGCGGTCGTAGTTGTAGGATCAATTTCTTTAATAATGCCTACGGGAAAAGTACTTATGTTGGATGATTGTTATTACGTTCCTAAATTTGTTTCGAACATAATTTCAGCTTCTATGTTAGACAAACGTGGTTTTCGCATTAACATAGGCAATGGTATTTTCTCTATTTATTATGGTGATAATTTATATGTAAATGGTTATCTCCAACATGATGTTTATGTCTTACCTAATGTGAATGATAATTCGATTATGCATGTTTCAAATCTTAAGAGGAAAAGAGATGATCAAGTAAATCATACATACATTTGGCATTGTAGGCTTGGTCATATTGGACATAAACGAATTAACAAGTTGTACAAGGAAGGGTACCTTGACAATATGATTTTGAATCATATACAACTTGTGAATCTTGTCTCAAAGGAAAAATGACCAAATCTCCATTTACTGAAAGTGGAGAAAGAGCTTCTGAATTACTGGGACTAATTCATACAGATATTTGTGGGCCCATGAATATTCAAGCTAGAGGTGGATATTCTTATTTCATCACCTTCACTGATGATATGTCAAGATAAGGATTTGTGTATCTTATGAAACATAAATCTGAATCTTTTGAAATGTTAAAAAGGTTCCGTAGTGAAGTTGAGAAACAGGCTGGTAAAAGTATCAAAATACTAAGGTCTGATAGAGGTGGAGAATATCTTAGTGAAGATTTTACTAGGTATCTCAAAGAGAATGGGATTCTCTCCCAGTGGACACCTCCAGGAACACCACAGCACAATGGTGTGTCTGAAAGGAGAAATCAAACTTTATTAGATATGGTGAGATCTATGATGGGGTTCATTGATCTTCCAATTAATTTATGGGGATATGCTTTGGAAGCAGCAAAATACTTAGTTAATAAAGTTCCCACTAAGTCAATCTCTACAACACCATATGAGATATGGAAAAAACGTAAGCCTAACCTTAAACACATTAAAGTTTAGGGTTGTGCAACTTATGTTAAGAGACTACAGTCTGATAAACTTGACTAAAGATCTAATAAGTGTAGGTTCATTAGGTATCCCAAGAAAATAATGGGATATTATTTCTATCACCCTTCTGACCATGAAGTGTTTGTGGCCAGAGGAGCAACCTTTCTGGAAAGGGAATTTCTTTTAGAAAGAAATTATAATGGAGAAATAGAACTTGATGAAGTTGAAGAAACTAATGATTCAATACAATATAAAGATCAAGAGACCCAAGTTAAAGAACCTTTATTGGATGTTTTGAAGTTGACAAGGAAGTTGCCATCTTCAACTGTTGATGTTCAAGAACTAAATGTAGTTTAAGAACAGGTTAATGAACCAGTTCCAAACCAAATTGAACAACAACTAAATCCAGCACAAGGTGAACAAGTTGTACAAACACCTCTTAGAAGGTCTACATGAGAACGTCATGTACCAACTAGATTAAATCTAATGGTACACGATGATGTATCAAATGGGGTTAATCATAATGATGATGGCCATAAGACCTATGAAGAGGTGATATAAGGTTCTGACTATAAGAAATGAAAAAAGCCATGAAATTCAAAATGGAATCCATGAAGGAATATGAAGTATGGACTATAAGTGAACCTTCAAAGGATATAAAACCTATAGTGGAATATTCGCTTTAATAAGACAATTGAAAGGTTCAATTTTGTTAAATGCGAAAAAGAACCTTGTGTGTACAAAAAGATTAGTGGGAGCCAATTATATTCTTAGTACTGTATGTTGATGATATATTGCTCATAGGGAATGACATACTGGCATTGAAAAGTACCAAGATTTGTCTATCTGAACAGTTCTCCATGAAGGACTTGGGATAAGCAACTTATATATTAGGAATAAAGATCTATAGAGATAGATCGAAGAAGCTGCTTGGACTTTCCCAGTCTTTGTACATTGATACCATCTTAAAGAGGTATAACATGGATAATTCCAAAAGAGGCTATCTACCAATAGGCATTGGAATTACTCTCATCAGGGAGGATTGTCCTAAAACACCTGAAGAGAGAGAACACATGAGTAGGATCTCATACGCTAGTGTAATGGGAGCTATCATGTATACCATGACATGTACACGTCCTGATGTGGCTTATGCACTTGGAGTGACTAGCCGATATTATGCAAATCCTGGTGAAGAACATTGGAAGGTGGTGAAGACCATTCTTAAGTACTTAAGAAGGACTAAAGACCAACTCCTCATCTATGGAGATTCTGAGTTGAAACTTGAAGGTTATACTGATGCAAGTTTCTCTTCAGATAGAGATGATAGCAAATCTATTTCTGGTTATGTATTCACATTAAATAGTGGTGCGGTGAGTTGAAAAAGTTCCAAACAAGCTACAGTAGCTGATTCAGTGACTGAAGTAGAATATATAGTAGCTAGTGAAGCTGCTAAGGAATCTGTATGGATGGAAAAGTTCTTAACTGAACTTGGTGTGGTTCCTTCAATAGAAGATGCGGTTCCACTATTGTGTGACAATACTGGAGCCATTCCTCAAGCAAAAGAACCAAGATCACACCAAAAGTCCAAACACGTTCTGCGAAGGTATCACTTGATAAGAGAGATCATTGAACGTAGAGACGTCGAGATTCAAAAGGTTGATGGAAAGGAAAATGCAGCAGACCCATTCACTAAAGCTCTTGGCGCAAAGGAGTNGGAGACGTTGAGATTCAAAAGGTAAATGAAAAAAAAATACTTCACACCCATTCACTAAATCTTTTAGTGCAAAAGAGTTTGACAAGCACTAGTGAAAATTGGGAATGAAGTACAAGAGCTATTGGCTCTAGTGCAAGTGGGAGATTGTTAGGGATATAGTAGATATGCCATAGATCCAATATCATATTTGATGATTTGAATATATTTTTCTGAACGTTGATATAAAAATATATGATATTTGATATTCTTTTATATTATTATTAATTGCTTAATTAATTTGATAAGGTCCTTGATTAAATTTTGAGACTTGTCATCGTGATGGAGATCATGATAATGAGAGTAAAGTTTCTTATAATTTAATCTAAATTTTGTTCTTGATCGTAGGATTATTAATTTGTGACATTAGTAATCCGGTTAGATCAATATTTATATGATCGGCTTTATGTGATAAACATTAGTTGATCTCATTAACTAAATCACATAGATAGATTATGCATATAGATATATGATCATTGAACCGACTCACTGGATAATTCCTAATGGTTAGAATTACAATAAACTGTCAATAGGATATTTTCATGAAGAATGTGATGTAAGAATTTTCTTTGACCTGAGATCGTCATAGTAATTGACAAGTTATTTATTGTTCTTTTATACCAGACACCTATGGCCCTAGGGCGATAGTTGAAAGGATATTGTGTACAATTAAATACTTGTAGAATTAGTGATCGATCAAGATGGAATCTGTCAACTTTTGGTAATGAGTTTAAGCTCCATGTTGTCATGAATTATAAACGACCAAACTAAGACCTTGGCTAGGGCCATTGGATGAAAGAAGAAATGAGTTTCTTAGGTCATTCAATGGTCGATTATATTTGACATGAACACATAGTTGGTCGCCTATTAGGATTTGACAGTTGAACCATATCATAGGGTGATCCAGAGCTATAAGGATAGTAGGAATTACTACATTATTCTTCTACTGGTTCTTGAGAGTAAATTGTATACTTCATGCTATCCGGTCGTTAAGGAGTGTTGCTAGACGCCACCCTTGATTAGTANCCGTTAAGGAGTGTTGCTAGACGCCACCCTTATTGTTGTGATCAATTTACTACCGGTTTAGTATTGAACCTATGGGGTCGCACACTTACGAGTGTTCTGATCTTTGCTAAAGGATTAATTACTTTATTATTTGATAATTAAATTAAAGAATTTAATTAGTCAAATAAATTTAGTTATCAGTCCAAATGAAATATTATTTATTCTTTGCTAGCACAAAGGATAAAATTAATATTGCGAATATATTGAAACTTTCGATTTGGAATAGAAAATTAAAATTATATCTCTTAGTTAAAATATGTATGTGATATATATAATGTAAATTGATATTGATATATATATAAAGGTTATATATATAATATTAATTTATTCTTATAATCCAATTTGAATTGGATCAAGAGACATGAAAGTCCAATTGGACTAACTAACTAACGTGCGGCCATCACAAACCCATTTAATATGGGATTGAATTTCCAAAGACGGAAAAATTCTGTGAAGTCCAATTTGGAATGGACTTTGAAAGGAAAAAGAAACGTTGTCTTTTCCTTGCCCTATTGGAAACGTGTTTCCAGTTCATGTATGTATACATATATTTGTAGAGTTGAAGAGGTGATTTTTTGTGAAAAATCACAAGGTGTATGAGCCGCAGAAACTAATGCATTAATTCTTGAGAAGAAAAACCACTTTGTGAAAGTGAGAATGCAGCACAAGCCAAGAGAGAAAATACAATTACAAGAAAAATGTTTCTTGTTCTTCTAACATTGAGTTGAGATTTTTGAGAAATATTTCACCACAATATTCTTCGTTCAATTTTTTCACGGGTTTCATTGATCAAAGAGTTGATAGCAATGATCGGTCTCGGTATGGATACACATAGAGTCTTCGCACTATCGAAGAAATTTTGAAACGAGACTCTCTTCACCAGGTATATCTTAGATCCAATCTTTGACATGTAAATAAATTTTAAACACGAAAAATTTTGCCTAGAATTGTTATTGTCTTCCGCTGCGTGTTACGAACATCTATATGCAATCCTTCCAAGGTTCAATTCAAGAAGTTTGAGACTGGTATGGAAGGACAATTTGGTCTGGGTCTAAATTCATGTACTAATCTTTTATACACTTTAGACGTAGGCAATCTTCCAAAAATGCAAGATAAAAAATAAAAAATATATAAAAGATAAAAAAACTTTGTATTAATAAGAGATAACAGATACCTAGTAGATTTTGAGTTGGTAATAACACTGCACTCATCTTTATGTTATAGCCAACTTTATCAAAAGTTATCTTAATTATTTACCAATTTGATTAGACTACAAATGCGGAAAAACTTTTAGGAAGTAATTGATCAGTTGAAAATTTGGGCCATATTGTTGGTAACGTCTGTGATTATATATCCGAGATGAAAGAGAAAAAAGATTTTGACTAGTGCTTGCGTAAGTTGTGATTGGGTGACAAGTGATAAGGGTAGCCTGAGATAAGCTTGGTTTTTGTTATTTCCTATATTTAGAATTCTGAACCTAACAAACCATAGCCTTTTTGTGTTGGCAACTTTTAGTGCTTCAGCCTTTGTGGAAACTCTTTTTGTTAACCATTTTGCTCGAGCAGATAAAGGCATGCTTCACAATAATGATCACCTAAAATCGGCTGTCCACTATTATTGGTAAAGAACGCTAATTCATCGATACCAAATTATTCTGAAACTTAACAACTTGTCTTCTAAAAGGACAATAATATCAATTGGGAAACGGCAAGTGAAAAAGGTTCGTAGCAGAGTAAGTATATTCAAAGTGAATACACGTTATTCTATTAATATATATTTTAAATATTTTTTATGCACATGTATAATTCGTGCCTAAAGCAATTAATAAAAGAAAAAACTAACTACCCACTCTTATTTTAATTATATTCTAGATTAAAGGACACATAAACCTTTGCTCAAAGGATTATAAAGGGACAAGCCGTGAGGTCGCATACTCGCACTTATACTTTCTAGTAGGGTTGTTCAAATCGAACCGAAAATCGCATCCAATCGAAAAATTAAATCAAACCGATTAAAAAGTCCGACTAAGTTTGGATTGACTTGGTTTGTGTGTTGAGTAAAAAATCTCCGACCAAATCGATGTATAAATATATAGTTTTTATATATATTTTTAAGACTTTATACTATATTGAATTTTCTTTAAAAAATATTAAAATATTTGGGATTCTCTCATGTGTTAACCTAGAAAACGTACGTTAACGAAAATTATTGTTAGACGACTAAGAAAATAACTATCATATATTTCTAACAAAATTCTCCCATTAGAATATTTTAATAGATCATATGTTTGTCAATTTTTTCAATATTTATTAAACATATATTCACTTATCAAAATTTTATCTATAACTTTAACAAAGTAAGATTGAATAATATTCACGTAATAAAAAAAACCGAAAACCCGACAAAACCGAACAAATCCAAATCGATATAATTGGTTTTGATTTGATTTTGATAAAAATCTAACCAACTCAGCACATGTACACCTTCACTTTCTAATACAACATTAGATCCGCGCCTAGAAATTTTCATTTATGGAAGGGAGAATTGAAAACGCCAAATAATAATCATTCTACCATATAACAAAGAACCTTCAATAATAACACCTTGGCTAACACGCACATAAACTAGTTATAGGAAGTATGTAGCTAACTGTGTATAATTATATCAAGTCATATCATTTGCAGACTCCAATAGAAAATGAACAAAAATGGTGGAGTGGAAAGTAATGGTACAAAGTACAAACCATTTGCACGCGCAGAAAGTGAAAAAGAAAACAAATGACGAACATGAGAAAAAGAGAAGAAGGGGACCTGTGGCCTGTGGGCATGTGAATTCCGAACAATTTGCACTCCTCCATTGCTTATTCCCTTTTCCCTTAATAGTGGTTTTGGGACAGCTTGTGCGTAATAACTATACCAATCAAAACTTAAGCGGATAAAAAAACAGTTGAGTGTTTGCATTTATTGGGATTGATTGTTTTAATTCTTTTTTATTTTATTTATTCTGTCTAAAAGATTTGTTTCATTAAGCAAAAATTACTTGAGAAATTAATTTGTCGCGAGGATGTTTGTACCATGTACCTACGTGTAGGGGTGTACAAAAGAAACTGATGAACCGCACCAAATCTATAATTCGAGTCAAAACGAAAAAAATTCGACTATGGTTCGGTTTGAGTTAGTTTGGTGTTGGAAAAAGATAACCCAATCATGAATGGTTTGCTTTGCTTTTAACTAAAAGAGGTCAAATCGAACCAAACTAACCCGCATTACATGTATAAATTTTTTAATAATTACCCTTCTCTACCCATTTCAAAACTAGTTGCAATATATACCCACCCAATTAAAGCTAGTTATCCATGATTTGTCTTGGTTTGGTTTGGTTTGTCTTGGCTTGAATTGATTTGACTTAGACTTGACTTGATTTAGTTTGGGTTGGCTTGGCTTGGCTTGGTTTGGCTTGAATTAGTAGCTTAATTATACTTCATTTGGTTAGCTTGGTTGGACATTAAAAAAAAATGGGTAGGAGGGAAACTTTATGAGCAGGGGCGGGTAAATAATTTGTGGTGGATGAGTATTTGCCAAACACACCCTATTATTTAAGGTGTTCTTTTAAGGTTGGATTTAGAACTTTCGAATGCTCCAAGAAATTTTATAGCCCGTAAAGTAACTCAAATAATGGCAACATAAGCCCAATCCAAAATCAAATAATACTAACAGAAGACATTTAGTGTTGGATATATATATATATATATTTGCAATGATTTAGATAAAAAATTAATAACTTATTTTTATTTTTCTTCGTGTTTAGTAATTTAACTTATTAGAAGTACTTATTTTAGCATGACTTAGTACTTTTAGATTATGTTTTTTTATTATGGCTTATTAATTAGTAATATTTAATTTGTGTGATTTTATTGTTGAATATTTTAGGATAATGCCATGGCACATCCCATATTTTGTATTATATTCTTGGGAACTTACTAGGATTAAGAAAATATTTAGAGCTCAAGTCACATATTTAGTGCTATGAAGATTTTACCAGGGAAAAAACCCCCAAAAAATTCGAATAAATCGAAAATCAAAGAAAAATCGAGATTAAAAAACCCAACTTTATTGAATGTTTGATCTTTAGATTTAATAACCCGATACAGTTTGTTTTGTTTGGTAACTGCAAAAAGCCCGAACTAATCCGACCTATGTACACCCCTACCTACATAGAATTAGAAGGAGGCTTGTAAAGTCGAGCCCCGCTTCCTTCTTCTCATAGAATTCGTGGGGTATGGTTTAACCCCGTCTTTGTATCTTTTTTCGCAAGTAATAAAATAATTCATATAGAGTTTTAAAGCTTAGAAATAGATGGATAAAAATTTAAAAAGAATTATACACGGATGAGATTGATAACATCTTATTGAGAGATCTCATTTTGTCCTATTACACAGAGTGATTAGGGAAGAAAACAGTGAGAATTGAACGTACATGTATAATGTGGGAGAGTCCAACTGGTACCATAGTCTACAAGTGTTGATACCCTCATTTTAAAAATTTGAATTAAGATCGGAAATTTGCAATCAGGTTTAGGAACAATGGGAGACGATTAAACAAAAAAATTCGAATTAGAGAAATGAAATGATAAAATGGGATTCGTTTCTGCATCATGAAAAACGCTAACAACAAGAAACTGGACACTAGTTAGCAACATTACATTTTCTTTTGCTTACTGCCATCACGATCCTCATATAAGGCCGAGTTCCTTTAATATATCGGGAAGAAAAAAAAAGAAATAATTATTGGTGTTTTGTGTTTGCAAAGAATAAGAAAAGACTCGATCCTTAAGTTGCTGCCTTGGTGCCTGCTGGTAGTTTTAGTCCCTCGTTACCCGTCCTCGTCTTTTTTCTCTTTTCTCTTGATCCCTTGATCCTCATACAGCGTAACTGCACGAGCAATACTTTTTTCAATAATTGCATAGTTGTAAACGTAATATTGCCTCACAGATAGGAAATAGAGCAATTACATGGTACCAAGAGGTAGTGGTGAAGCCAGAAATATTTCCAAGGTTGTTCAAACTTGAAAGAACTAAAAAAGAATACCCCACAAAGGGTGTTCAATATATATTTATACATTCAAAATCATTATTTTACTTATATACATAGTGTAATTTTTCATAATATTTCGGTGAAGGGTGGTCAGTTGACCACCCTTTGAAAAGGGTGGCTTCGCCCCTGCCAAGAGGTCTTGCAGATTAACTCAAAAATAGATTTAAGACAACCTTTTGTTAGTAATCTGTATTTGTAAAATAATTCTGTAGAAAATGAAATAACATAAACAGAAATGTAAACGTAATGAAAACACCAATTCGAGCTCACTGAATTCACAGTGTTTCCTTAAGAAATTTAATCCCCTCCTAGTACCCAAGGTTATGGATTATTTCCTCCCAGGATCGAACGAATTACACACTGGTGTATTGGTACTTCAAACCCCAGTGTTTCAGCGAACTCAAAGTTCGGTAGCAAATCACACTTACTATTGCTTTCTTTGAAGTTAAAAGTATGCAGAAAGAAGGAGGAGAACTCAGAAATTAGTATGTAAAATCTGAGGGAATGGACTTGTATTTATAGCCAAAATTGGGCTGAAATCTGAAGAGGTGCAACTCTTCAGAATGACTGTTTTTGCAAAACGGCCATATAAAAATGTCATGACATAATTGGCTATTTACTCAACAATAAAGAAAAAAAATTGAAGGGTAGTTAATTTTCTGTTACAAAAACAGAAAACTAAATATTGGATAACTGAAATGGATTTAATATTAATATTTTGTTATTAAAACAAATATTTAATAACATTTCTGTTAATATTTACTATTAACAAATAAATTTGGTCCAAAACATAAATCAATCAATCATTTGACCAGATCCAAATCCAAATCTGAATCCGAATCCAAATCTGAAGCCGAAGCCGAAGCGAGGCCGAGCCGAGCGAGCGACGACGACGGCGACGGCGCGAGGCTTGCCTTCTTCTCAACTCTGTATGAGCTAGAAGAAGAGCAATTGCTTATATACCCATCAAAAACCTTTTCTTCTTCCTATGTGGGACAATTAAGGAGGGAAACTCAAATATTTCATTTTCCCCTCCATTTCTCATTCATTCTATTTTAAGCATTAATAAATCATTAAATACTTAAAAACCCCAACAATCCCCCACATGAATGGGGAATGGCTATATCACGGAAGTATGCATGAAAAACTGTATGATTCGCAAGCAAGGATTAATTGCATCTGGATAAGTAGGTTTCCCTTTGAACTTTTCATAGTGAACTTATGTCAGATATACTCGATCAATCGGTAGATTTGATATCTTTGAACCGTCGAACTTTGGTGTATACCTAGACAACCACAAGTCACACAACCAATCCTTAACCGTCTTTGGTTCTCATTGTTGTGTTCGTTTCAGCCATGAACACCGCCTGGTTTCATAAGTGCATAGAGAATTGGCCTTGCAAAATTCTCCTTGAAGCGGCTAACACTTCACACTTACATAGGTGATTCCTAAACGTGTCATCCCGTAGATACACTATTTGATATACCCCGTATCAAATTTAGAAATCATTAAAAAGCCTTAATGCTTTATCCTTGATACTGAACATTGTCTCATCACGAGAATGGAACAAATAATTTAGTTGACAATGTTGAACCGTCATTAATGACTTTGTTTGATCTCCTTGAACCTAGATCTTGGGATCTCCAGTCTTCTAGGTAGAGTTACCGCCACTATGACTTGTTCTAGGCCATAGTCCCATTCCCCTTGATGATTTCTCAACTACATCTCTAGTTAGGCCTTTTGTAAGTGGATCCGACACATTATCACTTGACTTTACATAGTCAATCGTGATAATTCCTCTAGAGAGTAATTGCCTAACGGTTTTATGTCTTCTTCGTATATGACGAGATTTACCGTTATACATAACGCTCCCTGCCCTTCCAATTGCCGCTTGACTATCGCAATGTATGCATATTGGTGCCAACGGTTTGGGCCAAAATGGAATATATTCCAAGAAATTCCGGAGCCATTCAACTTCTTCACCAGCTTTATCTAAGGCTATGAACTCAGCCTCCATTGTAGAGCGGGCAATACAAGTTTGTTTGGACGACTTCCAAGATACCGCTCCTCCACCAATAGTGAATATATATCCACTTGTGGACTTGGAATCAGTTGATCCGGTGATCCAGTTTGCATCACAGTATCCCTCAATGACTGCAGGATATTTACTATAGTGCAAGGCAAAGTCCTGGGTATGTACTAAATACCCCAAAACTCGTTTCATGGCCATCCAATGAGATTGACCTGGATTGCTCGTATATCGACTCAATTTACTTATAGCACAAGCTATATCTGGTCGTGTACAATTCATGATGTACATTAAACATCCCAACACAAGAGCATAATTCAATTGTGATATGATTTGGCCTTTGTTCTTTGCTAATGCAAGATTCACGTCAATTGGAGTCTTTGCAACTTTAAAGCCCAAGTGCTTGAATTTTTCAAGTACTGTCTTAATATAATGAGATTGTGACAATGCCAGACCTTGAGAAGTCTTATGGATCTTAATTCCCAGAATTAAATCAGCAACTCCCAAGTCTTTCATATCAAACTTGCCAGTTAGCATGCGCTTAGTCGCATTTATGTTGGCAATGTCATTACTCATTATCAGCATATCATCCACATATAAGCAAACAATGACTATGTGATTTGGAGCATTTTTAATGTACACACATTTATCACACTCATTTTTTTTAAAACCATTTGACAACATTGTTTGGTCAAAATTCGCATGCCATTGTTTGGGTGTTTGTTTTAGTCCGTAAAGGGACTTAACATGTCTAAATGCCTTATTTTATTTACCTGGAACCACAAACCCTTCAGGTTGTTCCATGTAGATTTTTTGCTCCAACTCTCCATTTAAGAAGGCCGTCTTAACATCCATTTGATGAATTTCAAGACCATAAACTGCAGCTAACGCTACCAACGTTCTTATGGACGTAATTCTTGTAACTGGAGAGTATGTATCGAAATAGTCAAGACCTTCTCGTTGTCTATATCCTTTGACCACAAGTCTTGCCTTAAACTTGTCAATAGTGCCATCATCTTTCATTTTCCTCTTAAAGATCCATTTAGNGTGTTCTTATGGACGTTATTCTTGTAACTGGAGAGTATGTATCGAAATATTCAAGACCTTCTCGTTGTATATATCCTTTGACCACAAGTCTTGCCTTAAATTTGTCAATAGTGCCATCATCTTTCATTTTCCTCTTAAAGATCCATTTAGAACCCAACGGTTTATTTCTAGGAGGAAGATCAACCCATTCCCATGTATGGTTGTTCAATATGGATTCTATTTCAATATTGACTACCTCTTTCCAAAATAATGATTCCGAAGAAGACATAACTTCTTTAAATGTTTGAGGCTCATTTTCCAATAAGAAAGTCACAAAATCTGGTCCAAATGAAGTAGACGTTCTTTGACGTTTACTACGTCTTGGATCCTCCTGATTAAGTGTACTTTCTTTTGTTTCTTCCCGAGGTCGTTTAGATCCTTCACCAATCGACTCACATTCCTTTTTATACGGATATATATTTTCAAAGAACTCAGCATTATCTGATTCTATAACCGTATTATTATGAATGTCGGGATTTTCTGATTTATGTACCAGAAATCGATATGCTTTACTATTAGTCGCATATCCTATGAAAACACAATCAACAGTTTTCGTTCCTATTTTTACCATTTTGGGTTTAGGAACTTGCACTTTTGCCAAACACCCCCACACTTTAAAATAATTCAAGTTGGGCTTCCTTACTTTCCATTTTGCATATGGAATGGATTGTGTTTTGCTATGGGACACTCGATTTAATATTCGATTAGCCGTAAGAATGACTTCCCCCCACAAGTTCTGTGACAAACCAGAACTTATCAACAACGCGTTCATCATCTCCTTTAATGTACGATTCTTTCTTTACGCAATCCCATTGGATTGGGGCGTGTAAGGGGCCGTTGTTTGATGAATAATTCTATATTTTAAACATGTTTCTTCGAAAGGAGATTCATATTCACCACCCCTATCACTTCTTATCATTTTTATTTTCTTGTTAAGTTGCGTTTCAACTTCACTTTTGTATTGCTTGAATGCGTCTATTGCTTCATCTTTACTATTAAGTAAGTAAATATAGCAATATCGAGTACTATCGTCAATAAAAGTTATGAAATACTTCTTGCCACCGCGAGATGGTATTGACTTCATGTCACAAATATCTGTGTGAATTAAGTCTAAAGGATTTGAATTCCTTTCAACTGACTTATAAGGATGTTTAACAAACTTAGATTCCACACATACTTGACATTTTGATTTGTCGCATTCAAACTTAGGCAATACTTCCAAATTAATCATTTTTCGCAAGGTTTTATAATTGACATGACCCAAACGTACATGCCATAATTCATTTGACTCAAGTAAGTAAGACATAGCTGAAATTTTATTATTACTTTCAACAACCATTACATTAAGTTTGAAAAGGACCTCGGTAAGGTAACCTTTTCCTACAAACATCTCGTTCTTACTTATTACAACCTTATCGGATACAAATACACATTTAAAACCATTCTTAACAAGAAGGCCAGTAGAGACTAAATTCTTTCTAATCTCAGGAACATGAAGGACNACCGGAAGTCATTATGAGAAATATCTTCCCACATCCTTCAATCTTGGCCTTTGAAGCATTTCCCATAGAAATCGTCTCATCGGGTCCAACATGAGCATAAGTAGCAAAAGCTTCTTTAACATCACAAACATGACGAGTGGCTCCAGAATCAAACCACCACTCTTTAGGATTGCCCATCAAGTTGCATTCGGAAAGCATGACACACAAAATAAGTACATAGGACTGTCTTTGAAATATGAAGTAAAACAGAGCGGAAAGTGAAGAGTAGACGGTGACGCCAAGGCCCACGAACGTCTGCGGGTCTACCTCAATGTCTCCTGTAAGAACTGATGAGATGCTCTGACCGTCAGTGATCACCGGGTCCGGCTGCGTAGTCTGCACAACATAAAGAAGTGCAGGTGTAGCATCAGTACAACCGACCCCATGTACTTAGTCATTGCCGAGCCTAACCTCAACGAAGTAGTGACGAGGCTAGGACCGACAACAATATATATGTACCTGTGCAATTCTATATAATAACAGGAAACATGTCGACATAAATAGGCAAGTAAGACAAATACGGGGAGAACATGCTGGGGGTAAAAGGGGTAGCAAAATGCTAGCACGGTAGAACAGGGTAATAACTGAAATGTAAAGATAAAGGCAGGAATTTAATTTCTCAAACAGATAATGAACAGCATAAGGCACGGCATGTCCCCTCGTGCATAACCTCAGAATCACTCGGCACGGAATATCCCCTCGTGCGTATATAATAATCAGTGATCAACACGACATGTCCCCTCGTGTGATAAGTAATAAAACAAAACAACAATATAATGTGAAAGTCAACATTAAGAAGTCTCAAAATGCATGGAAATGCTCAATAAAATTTTAGTGTCCCGACAAGGAGAAATCATCAATTAAAAACTCAACAAATGCCCGACTAGGGTCTCAGCTATAACCAACCTCGCATAAGAAATACAATTTCAAAGTGTAAGCCTCAACTAAAATAAATAACTCAATAACTCCCCACGTCATGAAACAACATCAAGGTATCACTACTAATTCACCAATTACTCATAGTTCGGGGAATATTAAGAACACAGTAAGTTTCATCACCATTGACTCACGGGCATGCTTGACCACAACATATAGGCACTCGTCACCACGCCTATACGTTGGACATGAGTTACACATAGCAAATAAGACGCTATACCTAATCCCTCAAGCTGAGGTTAGGCCAAACACTTACCTCGGCTCCAAAAATGCAAGTCAAGCCTCAATCACCGCCTTCCTTCTCGAATCCAACTCCGGATCGGTAATATCTAGACATAATGGATTTATTAACATCAATAAGTACTCAATAAACCAATTCCCAAGCCTAATTATACATTTCCTACTATTCTTCCAGGAATACTAAAATTCGACCCCGGGCCCACACGTTCAGATTTTTGAAATTTCATGGAGGAATCAATTACCCGGAGTCTAAGGATCGAAGTTATGTGATTTATACAAGAATTCATGGCCTAACATGGAAAGTCACAAAATCTTCAAGAACCCTAAAATTACTACCTAATTCTATGATTTTTAGATGATTTAGTAGTGAATTTAACTAGGAATTAATGTTAAAACTAGAAGTTTATGGGGTTTAACTTACCTCTTACAGTGGGTGGTCGTGGAAGGTGCTGCCCAAACTTGGATGCTCTCTAATGGAGGTTGATGGTGGATAAAATGAAGAAAACCCGAAATTTTGTACATTTAAGAGGGGATGCCAACAGGGGTTTTCGCACCTGCGACCTTAGGACCACAGGTGCGGTCTCGCGCCTGCGAGAAAATGATCGCCCCTGCGGAAAAAGGGCCTAGGACCCTGGGCTCGCACTTGTGGAGTTGGGAGCCGCACTAGCGGTCCCGCTCCTACGGAGTTTGGATCGCCCCTGCGGAAGAGGTCGCACCTGCGGTCACACCAGCTGCTGTGCACCATTAGTGATTTTTGCTGGTTTTTGGCCTCGTGCGGGGTCTGGGAGGCACCTAGGCCCACTCGAGCCCCCGTCTAAATATACCAACAAGTCCCAAATCATAAGACAGACTAAAACTCAAAATCACCCTCCGAAACCCCTAAATTCAAAACTTAAGAACTTTGAAATTCTAGAATTCTATAACGATGCGTCGAACCGACCCATACAACTCGGAACGACTTCAAATTTTGCAGACAAGTCATAAATAACGTAGCGGAACTATTCCCGGCCTCGGAATTGCATTCAGACCTCGGTAGCATAAAATCACATTCCTAACCAAATTTCAAGTTTTATGAACATCCTCAAAACTTTACTAACTCTAAATCTCTCATTTTGATCTGAAACCCATCAAATCAAGTCCGTTTTACACCAAATTTCACAGATAGGACAAATAACATATAATAAACCTGTTCCGGGCTCCGGAACTGTAATACGGGTGCGGTAACACGGCTTTCACATAATTACACCTTTTCAAAATCCTTTATTATTTCCAGAAAACAATTTTCTTTAAAAATTCATTTCTCGGGCTTGGGACCTCGGAATTCGATTCCGGGTATACGCCTAAGTCCCATATTTACCTACGGACCCTTCGGGACCGTCACATCACGGGTCCGGGTCCGTTTACCAAAAACATTGACCAAAGTAAACTTTATTCAATTATTCAATTCAAGAATCCCATTTTTATCAAATTTTCACATGGAAGCTTCCCAGCTACCTGTCCCGAGATGCACACGCATATCGAGGTGAGATTAACGGAGGCTATCGGGGCCTTGTAACACAGATTTAGCTGGAATTACTTAGGATTACCTTTTGGGTCATCACAACGGAGCCTTGGGAGTTTACTTTACGCGAACGCACCAGGAGAGTCGCGAACGCATAGAGTAGGAAGGGAGCTGGGGGCTGGAAACCAAATAGCCTGTGCCAATGCGGCCTGGGGTTCGCGAACGCGTAGGCCTGGGTTATTAAGCATATGCGAACGCGGCCAAAGGCACGCGAACGCAATGAATAAATGCCCACTTTTATAAATACAGTGTAAAAATGGGCAGAACCCTTTCTTCTCCAAAGTTTCAAAGTTTACAACCCTAGTAACGATTTTCTTCACCAATAATCATCCCCAAGTCATAGGTAATCAATTATAAACTTTTACACTTTCAATTCATTATTGTTTTTCATCACTTTTAAATCAAAACTAAGAATTTTCATGTTAAAAATGGAGGGTTTGGGTAGAATTACGAAATTATGTAAAAATCAAAATTTTATATTGAATTGAGGTCGTATTCCAAAACTAATTATATATTTGGGTTCGTAGGTGAATCGGTAAACGTAATTTGGTCCGAACCCAAGTTTAGACCAAGAGGGCCCGGGATCGGTTTTTCACTTTCTTTGTGAAAACTTAGGAAAAATAATATTTTTCAATAAAGTTAGTTCGTTTAGCCTTAATTAATGATATTAAGTGTGTTGAGTGTGTTGGAGGTGAATTAAAAAGGCAAAGTCGTAGTGAAGCAATGAGTGGCCTACAAAATTGAGGTAAGTGTTTGGTCTTACTTTGACTTGAGGGAATAGGAATCCCCACTAGTTTGCTTTGTGAAATACGTGTGTGTGGTGTATAGGTGAGGTGACGAGTATCTATGCACCACCAAATTGCCTGTTAAGCACGATCCCTTTCCCATTGCAAACTTAATTGATTCTTGCCTTAATTTGTTCTATGTGCATTATTGTTTATATGACTACTTGGCCTTTTTATTTTGTTGTTAAATATTATTGTGGTTATTTTGGAAAGAGTATTGGTTGTTTTAGCTGGTTCCCTTATGGTACAAAACGGTTGAGCAGTTTGACATTGTTTTTAGGAGACATATATATAAGTATGTTCCTGTTGGTTTCGTTTTTGATAATATTGAGGAAGTTATGAGAAATGCAGTTTAACTGTTTTATGAGTGTTGGGGTTTACGTGGCTATTTGATTTCAATCGATTATTGCCAATTTTTGTTGCAAGTGTGTTAAAAGTTATTGTTGTTTCTTGATTATATCATGGTACATAAAGACTGAGCTGGGTTGACATCGTTACGTTATTTACATATATTTATGGTTGGTTTTATTGTTAAATGATATTGGTTAAACCTTACGAGCTTTACTGTTTTCTGTTTGAAATTGTGGAAATAAAAGTACTGTGAAAGGCTTGGCCTAAATTGTGAAATTTATGAATAAACTAATATGATATGTCTGGTGGAAGCGGGTTGCACGCCGCAACAAGGAGTGATAAGGCTGGACAGGTAGGATCGGGTTGCACGCCGCAACATGAGTAATACGGGTGATATATTTAAGGAGGAGACTAAGGGTGGACAGGTGGGAGCGGGTTTCATGCCGCAACAAGGAGCGATAAGGGAGGACATTTATGTTTTTTTACTGATTTTCAAAGAGAAACAAAAATTTGAAAACTTACTATTTTTCATATTTTGGCACTACTTTTATTTAAGGTTAATGTTTGGAAACTTGGAAATTATTTGAGAGTTGGTTATAGCTGAGGCCTGGAAAATGACGGCTGAGTTATTTCATTGTTGTTGCATTACTTAATTATTTGTTTAGATTTCCTTCTTGCTTTATATTTATTGTCTCGGTTATATTTTTCTTGTTCGTGTAGAATTGTTTTATTGCATTATTGTATATATTATTGTCACAAGTTATATGTTGTTAATGCCCCGCCGTAGCCTTGTCACTATTTCGTCGAGGTTAGGCTCGGCACTTACTCAGTACATGGGGTCAGTTGTACTGATACTACATTCTGCATTCTTTTGTGAAGATCCAAGTACTAGCCAACAGTAGAGATTATTAGAGCAGCTGTCCATTCATTCGGAGACATGAGGTATATCTGCCGGCGTTTGCAGATCCCGAGAGTCTTCTCCTATTTTTATAAAACTGTTTTAGTATATTCAGAATAGTTACACTATTTCTTTCAGCCCAGTATTTGTAGTATTCTTTAGTAGTTCGTGAATTGTGACACCAGACCCTAGGGTAATCTTAAAGTTATTTGTATACTTAGTTCGTGGTTCATTTTATTTAATTGTTCATTATTTTATCTCTGAAAATTATTCATCCAAACCCAATAGATTCAATGTTACTTTAGATTATTTTATTATGTCTAAATGGATAAATAATGCAAATTAGTTAATCGAATTCTAACATTGACTTTCCTAGCAAGTGTGGTGTTAGGCGCCATCACGATCCCAAAGGTTGGGAATTTGGGTCGTGACAAGTTGGTATTAGAGCACTAGGTTGCTTATGTCTCACAATTCACGAACGAGCTTAATAGAGTCTGAAGGATCGGTACAAAGACGTCTGTACTTATCTCTCAGAGGCTATGAAGTTAGGAACAATTTCACTTCTATTATACTCTATCGTGCGAATTTATTCTACCATTGATGATTGCACTTGTCTATTCTTGTCCTCTCAAAAATCTCGACAACACGCAAAACGTCAACAACCGGACAAGAGATGAAGCCCCAATGAAAGCTATGATTAGGGAAAGGGACAAAAGCAGAGCTCATTCTAAAGCTCGAACATCAGCACCTATTGTACAGTCTCAAATGGATCTAGACGCGAAGGCTCTATCTCAGTCGGTACATGTTGGACTAGTACAGATTCGATAAGGATTCATAGCTACTCCAATATTGCATAACATGGGAATAAGTTGAAATTAACATGGTTGATTTATATGAGCTGTGAAGTATAACATGGTAGGTTATTAGGCATTGTGACCTATGACTTCATGTCGAATGTCAAGGAATAGATTGCGGCGTCATGTGTTATATCGGTTTTGGCCTGGAATGTATAAGGCCTGAGGTTTTGCAAGAGATAAATCTAGGACTTACGATATGTTCGCCTCTTTAATAACCCTATACCTTAGTACCAAAGGAGATATATAACCAACTTAAAATCTACAGAAGGTTTACTCAGCGTGGAAGTCACAGTTGCGGATTTTGGGATACTCTAGAGGGAATACAATGGTTGACAAGCTTCTAGACTTTATGGTTCGTGCCAAGGTGTAGTTGTATAGAGCTCTACTTTTGGGATCATTGTGCATCAATAGAGGTGAGAGTTACCACAAAAGAATGATAAAACAGTATATGAATAAAAAGGGTAGCTCAGCACTGTTGAGTTAACATAGTAAAAGAAGAAATTGGCCGCCGGTGTTTGTGACAAGCCTACGAAGAGGATGACCAGCCAATGCAGCATCAATTACTTGACTCAATTCTCATAAATTCTTTTGAAGTATTTGTTTCTCGGACTCTCCATAATACGTGGCGCATAAGGTTTGAACGGTTGCGACAGGTCATACGACGGTGTTAGAATATGCCATCAGGTTCGATTGGTCAGCCCGTCACACTTCTACTTCGGTTTATCTAGCCAGAGAGCAAGTCCACAACTCATTAAAGGACTCAATTATGACTGTAAAATTTTGTGCGACTCAGGGCAAGGTTATACTTTATTTCGGCTATTGGTAGGAATTGTCCTAGACTTGGGAGAGTCTTATTTCATCAAAGCACTCAGGCTACGTGTCCCACTTCTGTTACAACTCAATTTACATGTCGAAGGTGGAGGTCAGACTCCTAGAGTTGGATACCCAGCCTATTGGTATATTTTATATGGTATGGCTGAGGTCGTTACATTAAATGGTGTCATTACAAGAACAATCTCTAACTAGTATAAAGTGATGATTTCCTGAACTTAATACGGTTATGCGTATCTAATAAAATTCTTCTAATATGCTCCACTCTCGGGTGAGCTTCGTAACTTAAAAATCCACTTATGTGAATACTTGTATTGAGAAATTCTATGGAGATAGCTATGTTTATCATTAAGTGTTGTAATTTTGTTTAACGGAAAATATTTAAAAGAAGAAAAATGGAATGTTTCGATTGGCACGATATGCATACTACCTGTGATTCAGAATTTACGGAGAGATCCTCTCATTTTAATATGATTTGAGATGTTTAAACCGGGCTACGAGCCGCGGTGGAAGTTATGTAAGGACGAGGTCCTTGTGATGGAAATTCTTGTGTTTAAATTCTCCCTTGTGAATTAAAATTTTACTATAGTACTGGTAGGGAGTCATGCCTGTTAGGCTTTATTCAACAATTCATGTATAAAATAATGATATTGATCCTAATAATAATGAATAAATAATAATAGAAGTAATACTGATAATTAGTAAATAAATAAATAAATAAATTAATTAATTATCTATGCATAATTTGCCAAATCCGTGTTATAATTATTGAGCCTTGACCTCCGAGGTATGTGCCACCCGTGTGGCGTTAAATGAGACACGTTAATTCGAGTATATAATTATGATGTCTTCATGAATCGCATCTCGTCATAAGTATTGTGAAGGTTTGAAAGGAGATTATTATTAACGTGAAGTGGTTTGATGATTCTGTAAGTGACTATGAACAACTATTAAGAGCATATTGAGCCGAAAGGATGTTCCATTCGAATGGTCAGGCGAGTGTGGGTTGAACTTTAAGAAACTTAAGATTTGCCTTGACTTCAGCACCGGTGTTGGTATTACCATCAGGTTCGGGTTCTTTTACGGTGTATTGTGACGCTGCCCGAGTGGACTTGGAGCAGTATTGATGCAGGATGGCATAGTGATTGCATATGTGAGAAGAATTACCATGTTCATGACTTAGAGTTTGCAGTCATTGTTCATGCATTGAAAATTTGGAGGCACTATCTTTATGGCGTGACGTGTTAGGGTTTTACTGACCATCATAGTCTCCGGTACTTATTCAAGTAGAAATATCTAAATTTGAGATAGTGGAGATGGTTAGAGTTACTAAACGATTATGATGTAA
The DNA here is from genome assembly GCA_005239495.1 of Nicotiana undulata. NCBI lineage: Eukaryota > Viridiplantae > Streptophyta > Magnoliopsida > Solanales > Solanaceae > Nicotiana > Nicotiana undulata. Next base: position 58,341 of record ML281466.1, read on the forward strand.
CCATATTGTATCACCCAGGGAAGGCCAATGTGGTGGCCGATGCATTGAGTAGAAAGGCGGTGAGTATGGGCAAGCTTGTGTATATTCCAGTTGGTGAGAGAGCGTTGACTTCATACATTCAGACGTTGGCTAATCAGCTCGTGAGGTTGGATATTTCGCCGAGCAGTGTTCTAACTTGTACAGTCGCTCAGTCTTCTCTAATTGAGCGTATCCGGGAGCGGCAGGATGATGGCCAACATTTGGCGGTTCTTAGGGACACAGTACGGCACGGCGGTGCCAAGCAGGTTACAGTTGGAGATGATGGTGTTATCAGAATGCAGTCTCGGTTATGTGTGCCTAATGTTGATGGCCTTTGTGAGTTGATCCTTGAGGAGGCTCACAGTTCTAAGTATTTTATTCTCCCAAGTGCAGCTAAAATGTACCAATATTTGGGGCAACATTATTGGTGGAGAAGGATGAAAAAGGACATTGTGGCGTATGTGGCTCGTTGGTTAAACTGGTAGTTGGTAAAGTATGAGAATCAGAGACCTGGTGGGTTGCTACAACAGATAGAGATTCCCGAGTGAGAGTGGGAGCGTATCACTATGGATTTCGTTGTTGAACTCCCACGGACTCATATGAAATTTGACGCAGTTTGGGTTATTATAGATAGGCTGACTAAATCAGCACATTTCATACATGTGGCAAGTACGTATACTTCAGAGCGGTTGTCTGAGTTATATATTCGGGAGATAGTTCGGCTCGACAGTGTGCCCATGTTTATCATTTCTGATCGGGGTATGTTGTTTACCTCGCACTTTTGGAGGACAATTCAGTGTGAGTTGGGTACCCGAGTTGAGTTGAGCACAACATTTCATCCTCAGACAGACGGGCAATCCGAGCGTACTATTCAAATTTTAGAGGATATGCTCCGCGCTTGTGTTATCGACTTTGGAGGTTCTTGGGATCAGTTCTTGTTGTTAGCGGAGTTTGCTTATAATAATAGTTATCAGTGGAGCATTCAGATGGCTCCTTACGAGGCATTATATGGTAGACAGCGTAGATCGCCAGTTGGAGGGTTTGAGTCGAGAGACCCTCGGTTATTGGGTACAAACTTAGTTCAGGAGGCCTTAGATAAGGTCAAGATTATTCAGGAGAGTCTTCGTGCAGCTCCGTATAGACAAAAGAGTTATGTCGATCGTAAGGTTCAAGATGTAGCATTCATGGTTGGCGAAAGAGTATTGCTTCGGGTATCACCCATGAAGGGTGTTATGAGATTTTGGAAGAAGGGTAAGTTGAGTCCCAGGTATATCGGGCCATTTAAGATTCTTGATAGAGTGGGGGAGGTAGCTTATAAACTTTTGTTGCCTCCAAGGTTATCCTCAGTTCATCCGGTATTTCATGTGTCTATGCTTCGAAAATATCATGGTGACCCATCCCACGTGTTAGATTTTAACTCTATCCAATTGGACAAGGACTTGACTTATGAGGAGGAGCCGGTAGCAATTTTAGATCGGCAAGTTCGTTAGTTGAGGTCTAAGAGTTATCCTTCGGTTCGAGTGCAGTGGAGACGCCAGCCTGTTGAGGCAGACACTTGGGAGTCCGAGTCGGACATGCAGAATATATATCCACACTTGTTTGCCAAATCAGGTAACTTTCTATGTCCGTTCGAGGAAGAACGTTTGTTTTAGAGGTGGAGATTGTGATGACCCAAGGGGTCATTTTATGAATTTAGACTCCGTTCTAGGCTTAATAACCATAAAATACCAATTTTAAATACCTCAATTTGCGTGCGCGATCTGAGCGTGAAACCAAAAAGCTTTTATGTGAAAATATGAAAAATAGTGATTTCTAGAATTTAAATTTTATTATAGTTGACTTTGGTCAACATTTCTAGTAAACGGACCCGGATCTGTGTTCCGTCCACCCTAGGAGGTCCGCAATAAAATATGGGACTCGGGCATATGCCCGGAAATGAATTCCGAGGTCCCAAGCCTTAGAAATCAATTTTTGAAAGAAATTATTTTGCTAAAATATTTATGAAATAAAGAAAAGAATTAATGTTTGAAATCATTAGTATCGGGCCCGTATTGTGGTTCTGGAGCTGGATACTGGTTTGTTATGATATTTAGGCCTTGCTTGTGAAAGTTGGTGAAAAACGGAGTTCGTTTGACGTGATTTGGACATCTGGTTGAAAAGTTATGAACTATAAGTGTTCTTTATGAAAATGATGAGCTTTGAGGTTTAATTCATGGGTTTACATATTATTTTCATGATTTGATCACACGACCAAGTCTGTATGATGTTTTTAGACTTGCGTACATGTTTTATTTAGAGCCCCGAGCGCTCGGTTGAGTTTCGGATAAGCCACGGGATATTTTTACGCTTGAACTTACTGTTGTAGTTTTCTGTATCTGGTGCCTGGGTTTTTACCCTATGCGAACGCGTGGTAACCCACGCGAACGCGAAGAACAAACGGGGAAGGGGGCTGGTTTACACTATGCTAACGCATAGGCCTAGGTGCGAACGTGGAGCCTTGGGAGTTCAGTACAGTCGCGAACGCATAGAGTAGGAAGGGAGCTGGGGGCTGGGAACCAAATACCCCGTTCGAACGCGCCCTGAGGCTCGCGAACGCGTAGGCCTGGGTTATTAATCGTATGCGAACGCAGCCAAAGGGCACGCAAACACAATGAATAAATGCCCAGTTGTATAAATACAGTGTAAAAAACGGTAGAACCCTTTCTTCTCCAAATTTTCAAAGTTTACAGCTCTAGTAACGATTTTCTTCACCAATTATCATCCCCGAGTCATACGTAATCAATTCTAAACTCTACTCTTTCTATTCCTTATTGTTTTTCATCAATTTTAAATCAAAAATTAAGAATTTTCATGGAAAAAATCGAGGGTTTGGGTAGAATTAGGAAATTATGTAAAAATCGAACTTTTATATCGAGTTGTGGTCGGATTTCAAAACTAATTGTATATTTGGGTTCGTGAGTGAATGGGTAAACGTAATTTGGTCCGAACCCCGAGTTTAGACCAAGCGGGCTCGGGGTCGGGTTTTCACATTTTAAATAAAACTTAGAAAAAATTATTCAATAAAGTTAGTTCCTTTAGCCTTAATTAATGATATTAAGTTGATTATGAATAGATTTGAGTGTGTTGGAGGTGAATTAAAAAGCAAAAGTCGTAGTGAAGCAATGAGTGGCCTACGAAATTGAGGTAAGTGTTTGGTCTAACTTTGACTTGAGGGAATAGGAATCCCCACTTGTTTGCTTTGTGAAATGAGTGTGTGTGGTGTATAGGTGAGGTGACGAGTATCTATGCACCACCAAATTGCCTGTTAAGCACGATCCCTTTCCCTTTGCAAACTTAATTGATTCTTGCCTTAATTTGTTCTATGTGCATTATTGTTTATATGACTACTTGGCCTTGTTATTTTGTTGTTAAATATTGTTGTGGTTATTTTGGAAAGAGTATTGGTTGTTTTAGCTGGTTCCCTTGTGGTACCAAACGGTTGAGCAGTTTGGCATTGTTTTTACGAGACATATATATAATTATGTTCCTGTTGGTTCCATTCCTGATAATATTGAGGAAGTTATGAGAAATGCAGTTTAACTGTTTTATGAGTGTTGGGGTTTATCTGGCTATTTTATATTACTATTTTTCATATTTTGGCACTACTTTTATTTAAAGTTATAGTTTGGAAACTTGGAAATTATTTGAGAGTTGGTTATAGCTGAGGCATGGAAAAAGGCGGCCGAGTTATTTCATTGTTGTTGAAGTACTTGATTATTTGTTTAGATTTCCTTCTTGCTTTATATTTATGTCTCAGTTATATTTTTCTTGTTCATGTAGAATTATTTTATTGCGTTATTGTATATATTATTGTCACAGGTTATATAATGTTAATGCCCCGACGTAGCCTCGTCACTACTTCGTCGAGGTTAGGCTCGACACTTACTTAGTACATGGGGTCGGTTGTACTGAATCTACACTCTGCACTCTTTTGGTGCAGATCCAGGTACTAGCCAGCAGTAGAGATTATTAGAGCATCCATCCATTCATTCGGAGACACGAGGTATATCTGCCGGCGTTCGCAGATCCCGAGAGTCTTCTCCTATTTTTATAAAACTGTTTTACTATATTCAGAACAGTTACACTATTTCTTTCAGCCCAGTATTTGTAGTATTCTTTAGTAGTTCGTGAATTGTGATACCAGACCCTGGGGTAGTCTTAGAGTTATTTATATACTTAGTTCGTGGTTCGTTTTACTTAATTGTTCATTATTTTATCTCTGAAAATTATTCATCGAAAACCAATAGATTCAGTTTACTTTAGATTACTTTATTATGTGTAAATGGATAAATAATGCAAATTAGTTAATCGAATTCTAACATTGGCTTGCCTAGCAAGTGTGGTGTTAGGCTTCATCATGATTCCTAAGGTTGGGAATTTGGGTCGTGACAACTGGTAATAGGCGAAATCGCTTCCTGACCACGTAAACTTGTAGGGATTTTGAATGCCGATACATGAACTTTGAATTATCCCATTTGAACACCTCTACTAGAGAAAATGCCTACTAATAAACACCTTTGACCGTTGACTATGATTAGGTGGCAATATTATAGCTGATGTGACCAATTGAGTGTTAATCACCGGTATTAAGAGCGTGAATGATAAATAAATAATTTAAAAAATAGAAAAAAATCATCGGGTCAGATTTAGAGAAAATCCACCCCATCCATTTATCTTCGCCCCTATCTCCCCACCCCACCCCTACCCCTATCTATTTATCATCTTCTTCCTTTCCCGTCTTTTCCCCTTTTATGCTTAATTAAAGTCATAAACAAAATTTTGATAAATCAAACTCAAAAGCTCCATACTCAACCCACATATCTGACTATTCTTTAATTTTTAACCATTAAATCTTGCAATTTCAAGCTGTAGAGATTGTTCTTCACGCCAAGAACTACCTCTCTACCAAAAATCAGGAGATTTCACTGTAGGAATCGCCACTTCTGATGACATGAAACTCTCCGACGGGCTTCAGTTGGTCGGAGATGTGGCCAATCGGTTCCTGCTGTTGAGGAGGTCACGCCAAATGGCCACTACAACGAATTAATTGTCACAAACTTTAAAGAAAATCAATTATGCGACAGTACTGATCGAAAAATTTCTCCGGCAATCTACCTAGCTAGAAAAAAATAAGAAATATTTTGAGAGAGAGGAGAGGATGAAGAAAAACCTAGGAGGGAGTGCTGATATGGAAGAAGACGAATGAATTGCAGGTGTGGGGGGGG
>ML281466.1:63729-73876 GCA_005239495.1 Nicotiana undulata
GAGGAGGGATGATGGGAAGGAACAGGGAAGAGGAAGCTATAAGGGTTTATGTGTTTTTTTTCTTATTGTATTTATTTTTATTTTTAAAATATAAATATAGATGATAATTTTTATTTAAAAATTACACATGTCATTAGTTGGGTGGCGTCTTACTTTTGGATTGGTCATTTGCTGACTGGATTTTCCCATGTAATACACGTGCATAGGCTCAAGGGTCAGATGTGTTTATTAGTTAAAGGAATCATGAGTTCTAGTGTTCAAGTGGGAAAATCCAAAGTTCGTGTATCGGCTTTCAAAAGTCCTGCAAGTTTAAGTGGACAGGAAGCCATTTCACCCTGATAATATAATAACTGAAAGTAACTGGGAGCCAAACACAATTTGAAGATATGCTTACCTGCTGATACTGACTCAACTCTCTCAATATAGTAAGTAAAATAGATGTCCTTCCTTATAAGGCTCGGTATGTGTAACTGCTCTGCCGTAGTAGGCTCGCTCATAGGCGATCGGCCATACTAGGCTAATTATCTCGGCCATTCTATGCTCGCTCGTAGGTGCACGACCACAGTAGGCTCGGTATATAAATCACCATCTGGTCAGAGGTTTCCCAATAAGGGCCTACTCATCGATTATAGCTCGATGGTGGTGAAAATACTGAAATACTTTATATATATACAGATTTTATGTTCTCTTAGCTGACAAAAGACCAAACTAAACTGAATATGAAGTCCCGATAAGGGAGAATACTGTAACTTATGAGACTAGGAAAGTGTACATAAATTCAGGAATATGAACTTCTCTTTATGTCTCGTTATCAAAGACATGTAGTTACTAGATCATGCCAAAATGAAACAACGGTTTAGCCTTAACATACCTTATCAAAATATTACCAATCACCAATTTGAACTCTCATCTTCGCACCTTAATCTACAATAACAATAATAATACTATCATAAGTTACGAAAGGTACAACTATCCCAGAACGAGCGACACGCATATTTTGTATTAAAACAGACAGCATCTCGCCTATAATCCTTACTTCCTCCAAATTCAAGATAACGCCAACAACACAAGAGCACAACAACAACAACATATACACTTCATTTTCCAGCCTTATATACACCATAAAATACTACAAAATAGCCAAACACCTCCCAATCTATTCATACACAAAACGACCACCGTAGTAGTGTCAAACGATCCAAAAATGTAACAATGAACGATCAGCCAAACACCTTTACAATATGTGGTATTTTTCCACACACTTTATCGAGTTGAACGACTCGAACTCACGGCTTCCAATCAACGTCCCGTGAGTTCTTGAATGAATTTATCTACTTTTACAGTAGAAAAAAATTGATGAAAAATGACAGTATACTTACCATATTTGGTGAATATCTCAGCTCCTGTCTTGATTATTCAACCCTTTGGTTTTTCTCCAACTAGAACTTGAAAAGAAGAGAAAATTATTAAGGGTTTTGTGTTGAATTTTTGGGCGACTTCTTCTGGGGTGTGCATTTGATATTTGTCTCTTTTATGAGTGTAATATCTGAAGGAAATCAGTCGTGATTTTTTAATTGAGGCCTCTCCTTTTGGCAAGTAGGTGATGCACCTAGACTCTTAGATCTTCAATTTGATGGGCGGAACACCCCATAACTCTAAGTATATTGGGAGAAAATTGCAGTTACATGTGACCCATAGTTTCAGTAAAACTTATGAATGTAACTTGTGATAACTTTCATCGACTTTTGTTCTACAACTCACTTAAATTCAAAACATAACACACGACTATCATAAGACTAATATAAATCATAACATAATCTCCGTATCTTGTTAATCACCTTAGTCCCACCAAAAGTACATGTTATAAACTTTCAACTTGTCGACTTTCGATGAAACTTATTTTCTTTAATTGGTTTAGCTTCTAAACCTCTCAACCCTCTTGGTACTTGCAGTCCATGATCTTAAATATTTTTAACCTCCCAGTTAACATTATAACTTACTTTATACACTTACAAAGATGATCTCATTTTTGAGCTTACATCGATTGACTTACGGCGTACGTATGGAAACATGGGGTGTGACAAGGATCACAAATGCGATGCTCTTAAATGAAAAAATAGCATCGCAAATGCTAAGGCTGGCCAGCTCTGTTCAGGTCGCAAATGCGACACAAGACTCGCGAATACGAGCTCTGAGTTTTTCGCAAAAGCGCCAGTTGGTGCCTCAAATGCGAAGCTGCAATCAAAAATGCGATGAAGTGGTTTGCAAATGCAAATTCCCATGCCCCAGCCCATCATCGCTAATGCGGTCATCGCAAATGCGATAAAATGCTCGCAAATGCGATAACAGAAACACCAACATAGCTAAACCTTCTTCCAACCCTCTTAAATGCGTAAAAAACTCATCTGAAACCTCGGGGCTCTAAACCAAACACCCTCACAAGTCTTAAAACATAATACGAACTCTCTCACGCTATTGGAACACCAAAATAACCTCTAGAACCATGAATCGGACGCCAAAACACATGAGAATCACATTGAACTTCAAGAACTTCTAGAATCGCAACCGAGCATCTTAACCAAACCAAATCAACTCCAAATGATACCAAATTTTGCAGGAAAGTTCCAAAATGATGAAACAGACCTATTCCAAATTCCGAAACCACAATCCGGACTCGGTAGCTTTAAAGTCAAACCATAGTCAAACTTAGGAACATTCTAAATCTATAAATTGCTAGCTTCCGCCAAATGATGCTGAAACCTTTTAGAAACACCCAAATGAAATTCTAGTTATACGCTCAAGTTCGAATATCACTATTCGAACCTATCGGGGCTGTCGAATCTTCGATCCGAGGTCAAATAGTCCAAAGTAAAACCCTAGGTAAATTCTTTCAACTTCGGACTTCTCAAATGAGAGTCACTCCTATAATCCTTTCCGAACCTCTCAAAAACCCGAACCGACGATGCACAAAAGTCATAATACACTGTATGAAGCCACTTGTGACACAAACTGCTGAGTCATACGCAATTGCTCAAAATGACCATTCGGGTCGTTACAATGTGTTTATGGTTTTATGACTTGTGGGGTTGGTTAGTTTCATTCCGGGAAGCTTTCAGGTTGATTTAGACCCTTTGATTCTTGACTTAGAAGCTTAAATTAGAAATGTCAACCAACCTTTAAATGTTGTGAAATCGACCCTGGAACGGTCTTTTGATAGATATGATAGCTTCGTATCGCGATTTCGTACTTGGGCGTATGCCCAGATTTGATTCCGGAAGCCCGTATGTTGATTTGTGTTGTTTCCCCAAAACATGGCAATTTGTAGTTAAAAAGTTTGACCGTAGGCTGGCTTTTTTCTATCGAGCTCAGAATGTGATTTACGGACTGGGAATAGGTCTATTATGCCAATTTGAACTTGTCTTCAAAATTTGGTACAATTTGGAGTTGATTTGAAAGGATTCGCAGGTTTAGTTGTAATTGAAGAGATTCTTGAAATTTACTTTGATACTCCTAGGGTTTAGAATTCGATATGTGGGTTTAGATGTTGTTTTTATAATTTGATCGTGCGAGAGAGTTATTATGATGTTCTTAGACTTGTGTGGGTATTTTGTTTGGAGCCCCGAGGGCTCGAATAAGTATAGGACATATTTAAAACGTTTTGAACTAAAAATTGAAAATCTGGTGTCTGGTGCCTCTTGTGTCGCAATTGCGAACACCGGGTAGTGACCTTAGAAGGAAAACCCTAGGAATCGCAATTGCGATGCCTGGGTCGCATTTGCGATGTTTCTTGGGGCTGGTCTAGGTTCGCATTTGCGACTAATTATTTGCTTTTGCAATGGGAACAAGGTTCGAAATTGCAAACCCATCTGCGCATTTGCGAGGAGCTCCCCAGGCATGTCAGTGCCGCAATTGCGAGGCTTTTCTTTGCAATAGCAGGGGTTCGCAATTGCGAACCTATGTCGCATTTGCGATATTACAGTTGAACATAAGGGCTGGAAGTCGGGATTTTATCTCACATTCTATCATTTTAGAATCCTAAACTCGGTAAGAGACGATTTGGAGAGGCGATTTTCATCAACTTTGGGCAAGTGATTCAATTTTATTTCCAACACTATTCCATCAATATATCTTATATTTTAACATCAAAATCACGTGAATTTAAGTAAAAATTTGTGAAACTTTGCCAAGATTTTGAAAAATAAGAAATTTAGCTTTGAGAGTCGATTTGGACTCGGATTTTGAAACTAATCACATATTTGAACTTGTGGGGTCATCTGAAGTCTGAATCTACCATTGGACCCGGGTTGACTTTTGTTGACTTTTTGAGAAAAGTGTAAAGATCATAGATTTATCTATTGTAATTGATTTCCCTTGCATTGTTGATGATATTAAGTCAATTTTGGTTAGATTTGAGCCGTGTGGAGGCGAATTTTAGTGGAAAAGCAATTTCTGAAGGTTGAATTGGCCTAGTCGAGGTAAGTACCTTGCCTAACTTTGTGTGGGCAAGCTACCCCTTAGGATTTGGGATTGAATGTGTCATTCATGTTACGTGAAAGTTGTGTATGAAAGGTGACGTGTGGGTACTCGGGTTGTATGAGGTTATTCACCGGATTAGGCTACATAGACTGTTTCCATGTCTTAATCTAATTGTCACACCATGTTCTAAATTTTCTAAAGTCATTATATTGTTACTTGTATTAGTATACCCTTACATGCCTTATATAATTTTGTTAACACTTGTTCTACATCCTAATTGATAGATTGCTCTCGTGCTTTAATTGCACTTGTTGCCTATTTGATTATTACATGTTATCTCTTCCATTGTGAGTCATTTTTATTTAATATCGTTGTTATACATTATTTCTCTCATTGTTGAGTTATTGGTGTTGAAGTTTTGAAAGTCGTTATCACGTTGAGGGAAGTTTTTTATCGTTGAGACATTTTTCTTGTTGAGCATTTTACTTTCATTTTTCTTGTTGATATTCTTATACACAATGTGATTGATACATGGGGTAATGTTATGGAAATATTATTATTGTTGATTAATGGCATGTTGTGACATAAGAGAACTTGTGGTGGGAGTGGTTATTGTGATGTGATATTAACGTGCATGCAACAATATAAGGATAGGGGTTAATGTGCATGTGGCAACATAAGGTGGAACTTATGTGCGTGTTGCTTGTAGGGGAACTACATGGCGTTACGTGGTGTCATAAGGTGAGCTAAAGTGCGTGCAGCTATGTCGGGCAAAAATGTTTTAAAGACTATTCAAATGTAATGCTCATGTGGAGGTATAAGGAAAAGATTGGGATTGAGTTTGTGAATTGTGAATACAAGGCGGTATTTCGGTTGTAATTCTTGATATATACGAGGTGGTACCTAGGTGGTGATTCTTTTGTACACGAGACGGTACCTATTGTTCTTCTTTTTGTTTATCTTGTGTTGTCAAGAGTTATTTGGTCTGAACACTTCTTGTTGTTTTGTTCTTCATTTTTCTATCAATTATTATCTGTATATGCACATCGTAGTTCTTTTCAATTGCTTTCCCTATGTTATCTCTATGCTTACACTCCTTTCGTTAGTCTTTGTTATTCATTTGTTGATATAACTCATTGCTCCACTTTCCGTTACTTCTTGATATTACGTTTTCAATCTGTTTATTATATCCTAGTAGGTGTCTTGACCTAACCTCGTCACTACTCTACCAAGGTTAGTCTTGATACTTATTGGGTACCATTATGTTGTACTCCTACTACATTTCTGCACATCTTTTTGTGCAGATCCAGGTACATAAGCTCGTGCCAGATGCTAGAGTTTATTTGAGTTGCTGCTTTTGGAGACTTCAAGGTATACCTACTCCACGTCCTCAGGCCTCAGAGTCCCCTTCTGTTTTAGACAATCCACTATTTCTTTCTATTTCATATTGTATTGTAGTGAGAGACTCCGTTCCACATTATTCTGGGGAAACTTTTGGCTATTGCACTAATGAGTAATCAATAGGGATGTCCATAAAAACACTAAAATGGAACCAAACCAAAAATCGAACCGAACCGACCAAAACACCGATACTTTTTAGGTTTGGTTTGGTTTTCGTCTTGAATTTTAAAAAATGATCAAATTTGGTTAGGATTTATTTTTAATCAAAAAATTAATCGAAAAAATCGAACCAAACGGATAATAGAATTGGCTATTTGAATTTATTATTTCACACACACACACACACACACACACACACACACACACATATATATATAGTCAAGTTATTTGCTATTTCAATAGTCTAATTCATTGCCTTTACATTCTAGTTTAATTGGTAGTTTTCTCTTGCTAAGTACAATAAAATATTTCATGTTAAAAATAATCGATTTTTAGTTGAGTACAGAAATTATTCGTCATTATTTGAATCAATTATCATCAATATATCTTGATCAATATAACTTGGTAAATAATAGATTTTTCAAAAACAATTGGTTTGATAGTGTTATACGTTGAAATTGTAGTCGGCGGAACATGCGTTTGGCAGTGTATGTTTCACATTTAAGAAAATATCCGAAAAATGACAAAAATTGAATTGATGAAAAACCACCTTAATTTAGTTGGTTTGGTCCCAATATTTGAAGAACTGACTTACTTGGTTTGGTTTCTTATTTGGAAAAACCGATCCAAACCAAAATATGAACATCCCTAGTAATCATTATAGTTTGAAGGTTTTATTTCATGTTTTAGTAGTCTATCCGCTATTTATATATGCATGTTAGACTTACCTAGTCGTAGTGATTAGGTGCCATAACGATGTCCGACAGAGGGATATTGGGGCTGTGACATAGTCTTAGCACAACTAAGTTATGAGGAAAAGCTTTGATCTTCCATGAATGGGATGGAACAGCAAACTATAGGAATTGAAGAAGCAATAGTTCTTTTATGAATCTGATCAAAGACATATTTTTCGTTTGACATATTTTTGCTAAACTAGAAATCCCCTTACTGTTTAACCAAATAAATAGGATTCTTAGTCAAAGCCTAATTTTAGAAAAAATTGAGTTACTGATAACCAAATAATTCCTTACTTTCTCAATAATTCGCTTGAAAGAAAATAAAAATGGCAATATGAATTAACTGAAAAGAGAGAATAATAAATTTCACAAAGAAGCAAGAGAAAGTAAGTATATTTTGATGGTACTTGGAACTTGTCCTTACCAGTGAGATTATGCATCCTAATATACGAATACCAAAATATAACATTTCTTCCTATTTATGACGAATTCATTATTGACAATAATACTATTAATTGTCCGTTATGATTGGTAATCATAGCTGACTATAATAATTTTGTAACGATTCTGATTCCCTTTCCTCATCAATTGCGGGTTCATGAGTCTTCCTTCTTTCCAGTCTTAATTTGTTCCACTCGTACCTCTTCAACGCCTATTTAGGCTCGAACATTGGTTCTTTATTGTCTCGTGGGTTTTTACTCCGCGTCTTCCGTGCTTCGTATATTTCATTAATGAAATATGCCAGTTTTCACTCCACTATTGTTCCACGTATCATGCTTTGTCAGCAAAATAATGTTCCAAATGTAACATCTATTTACCACCAATATAGATAGACCCCCTACTTTCTAAATATTGTTCAATTGAATATTGGGAATTGGTAAGTCTTTATGGCGGGAATTCTTTGCCGCCGCTTTTCAAGTATCATCGTGTTTTCTTCAGAATCAACGCGACGTATGTCACATCTATTTAATGCATATGCCACGTGTCTCTTGGCGATCGATTCTACGACTTCCCAGTGCTTTTTAGGGTTTTCTACGGCTCTGTCACTCAAGAAGTGCCAGTTTCATTATGACACTTCATCATGACCTACTTTCAATTATGGTAACTTCTTCTTATACATACCTCATACTTCTTTGGTTTCCCAAAATCTCCCTTCTACAATATTCTCTTTTTTACTCTTCCTTCTTACTTCTGCATCTAGTCCTTGTTAATTCTTTACATAATCATGTCTTCTCATACACCTGATCCTCGCATGGTTGTTATTGTCGATCAACTTGCTCGTTCTACTACTCTTGTTAGAAGTAGAAGAGGTGGTAGACTTTGTAGTTTAGGCTTGTTGTCCAACCATGGTTCTTCTTCTCATGTCAACTTTTCAACACTTTCCTTTTCTAAACCAAGGGCTTCTTTGTCCCCTAGATCCTATTCTAGGAATAGAGAATCGAGGGAACCTGTACGTGAACCAACACTCATTGAAATTATTCCTCAGGAATTTGCATTTTCAACTGATCGAGAATCCATGAGAAATCAAGTTTCTTCCATATCTTCCCTTAATCGTGTTGATCTTTATTCCACTTTATTCACCACTAGTTTAATTTCCCTTACTCGAAGAGAATGCAACTGGAAACTTAATTTCCCAATTTTAGTTCCCGGTTCCGACAAAATAATAACTTCACACCAGGCTGGTTATTCCTTTGTTTACACATATCCCTCTACTTTAGGGTTTAAAGCACCTATCGATCAAGTGATCATTGAATTTTTTTGCTACTTCAATGTGCGCCTAGGAAAAGTTGGTCCCATTGTTTGGAGGGTTGTTGCATGCCTCTGTTATTTATCAAACATGGCTTCTATGGTTTTTACTTTTCCTCACTTGCTTCATGTTTACTCTCCTAAATTATTTCGTGAAGAATTTTTTTCCCTGGTATCCAAAAGTAAGAGGGTATTGGTTAGCCCAGAAGATGACAGAGATCGGGGTTGGTATGCCCGTTTCGTTGCTGCTCTCACTAGTTCTCTAGTGGGTGAAGAAAACATGCCTTTTCCTGAAAATGGAATTCTGCACGTAAGTCTTTCTCCCTTGTCTTTATCCTTTCTTAAAAAAGAAACTCATGTGTTCTCATTCCTACTTTTTCAGTAACAATGGAAGTTTTCGAGCAGTGAAGTAATGCAACGACCCGGTCGGTCGTTCCGAGAGTTTTAGCCCCATTTCTGCTTCTTTATGTATTTATCAACTATATTGTATGGTATCAGGTTGGTTGGTTCGGGTCCGGAGTGGTTTTGGAGTGAAATGAGACATAGTCTCCTATTAGGAAGCATAAGTTGGAAAAGTCACCCCGTAGTTTACTTATGTGCGAACGATCTTGGATTTGTATTTTTATGTTTTGGATAGCTCCGTTAGGTTATTTTGGACTTAGGAGCGCGTCCGGAATGTAGTTTGGAGGTCTATTTTGGTCAACACTGAAAATTAGATATCGGGGTCGAAATGGAATTACGAAAGTTGGAGTAGGTTTGTTGTTTCATTTGTGACGTGTGTGCAATTTTTGAGGTTATTCGGACGTGGTTTGGTAGGTTTTGGCGTTGTTGGAAAATTTTGGAAGTTTAGAAGTAAATAGGCTTGAATCCGAGTTTGATTTGATGTTTTGGTGTTGTTTTGGGTGTTACTAAGGTTCGACTAAGTTCGTGTATTGATATATGACTTGTTGGTGTTATTGGTTGAGGTCCCAAGGGTCTCGGGTGTGTTTCGGGGGATTAACGGATTGGTTTTTGGGGTTGAATTGTTGTTTTCCTAGTGTACTGAAGTTCTGGTGTTTTTCCGCATCTGTGGATGGGGAGCTGCAGGTGCGATGGTCGCAGATGAGGAGTGATGGTCGTAGATGCGGAAATGGGAGATTGGAGATTGAGCGCAGGTGCAGAGGTTTTGTCGCACCTGCGAGCCCGCATGTGCGATGGAAGAGCCGCAGATGCGGAAGTGGACAGATAAGTGAGATCCGCAGGTGCGGATGTTTGGACCGTAGGTGCGGTTGCGCAGATACGTGTTAATGATTTTGTGCTTTAGCCCATTATTCACCATTGTTTGCCGGTTTTTTAGCTTTGGGCAGTGAGTTTATAGGGGAAATCAAGAGACATCAGTAAGGTAAGTGCTTGGGCTCTATTACGTGTGTTTATGGTGATTTTTCTACCGGTTATTCATGAAATTAGTAGGAATTTGGGGTGAAGTTAAAGGGGTTAGGGCTTGAGTTTTTGGAGAGTTTGAGGTGAGTATTTGAGGGACCAAACGGAGTCGGATGTTGACGAATTTTATATGGCTAGACTCGGGAGGGAACGAGCTTTCTACTTTTGTAGTTTTTTTCGGGTTTCGAGACGTGGGTCCGGGGGGGGGG